>MJUU01013619.1:177824-189895 GCA_002080025.1 Modiolus philippinarum | reverse complement strand
TGTTCTGGACCCATACAGCTGATTTTCTGTAATAGGTATTTTATTGCCATGGAGGTACAAGTAGTAAGTACAAGAACATTTATCAAAGAATTTTAGAGCCTTTGCCCTTGTTTAGATTTTAAGCAGAGTTATAAATTAAAGCATTTCTCTAGACTCTGGTTAAGGGGATCACCTTTCTATTTTAGGTAAATATGTAACGTTTAAAAGTGTCCACCACGAAATACTGTCCGCCTTTACCATTGTTACCTATGATACAGTCCGAATACGGAATAAAATGCATGTTGATCATGAAATATTGTCCTCTTGGATTTTCCAAGAAATGTATAAAAGGTAAGACACTATTTTGGTTTACAAGTGCGATCATGGTTTTTTATTTGCTGTATCTGTGGGTATATTTTTAAGGAATGATACTACATTATTTAAATTATGAAGGGGTAAAGGTTTTTAACCCCCCCCCCCAAAAAAAATGCTCCTAATTTTTATTCCATCTGCCTCTGGAAGCTTTTAGATATATGGACGGTTATAAATGATTGAATATTGACAGAAACATTCATGGTATAAATTATGTGGTTGTGAGCATTTTTGTTCAACCTCAGTTGATTTTCAATCCATGAAATCATTGATTCTCAAAGACTTGAAAAGGAGGGGGGGTGGGCTTATGACTTTTGATTTAAATTTCCTTCTTCTTAATTTATACAATGTGTATTTTCTTTCAAAGTAATCCTCAAAATAAGAATCATGTACCAGGTAACCGTAAAATCGTCCTTTTCCATTTTTTGTCGTTTTTTTCACTGTTTGTAATTTCCCACCAAAATTTCTATTCACTGCGTACTTCTTTTTGATTATCACCGGTATTTACCTGTGTTTGGTATGGATCCGTCATGGTGTGTTCCAAATGTTCTTCCTACTTCCGGTCAGTGATGTTGTCCATTTGTCGCCAGCTGGTCATAAAATGAGAAAGGACGGTGTCCGGAGTGAAAGTAAAACACCGAGGACTATAAATTCATGAAATTGATTCAATTTCAGACATTTCGGTGCCCAGTAAGTGATAAATTGGTGAAAATTACGTAAGAAATCACGAGTTTGAAAATTGGCGGTCACGAACTCGTTTATTCCCTTTTCGCTCTTCCTGTTGTTTTCATTGGGTCTTGAGCATATATATCGTTCTAAAATTAGTTCACGAGCCCCTGTGGTTTAACCCCCCATTTCATTTATAAAATGTCCGCTCCAAGTCGATAATATGACGGCTTGCCAAAAATGCTCTGTGTTGGATTGTGTTTCCCTGATTCAGTCGAATGTTATACGGATTTTCCTTGCTGGTCTCTTCCTTTGATCGATTTGGATTTTATCGTACACAATCTGAGAACGGATAAAGGAAGAAGAAAACAATATAAACAGTATGCTTTGAAAATCTGTCGCAAGATTTTTTGTTCGAATCCATAGGGTGAGGTGCAGGTCAGACAATTTCGTTAGGCAAAAGTCGAGATCAGAATTCTTTAACAAAAATCATAGCCCCCCCTTTTCCACCCAAAAATCAAATCGTCCGTGCTTTAATTCTTTTACTTTAATTTTTAAGTTGCACTTCGAATATTTTATGTATTATGCTTCTTTGTATCATGAAAACTTTGCAAGAAATTTTATACAAAATAATTTTATTAAAATGTCTATAACATAAAGTTGTGGACCACTGTGACAGTCATTATCGCTGTTTCAATCAATACCAAGACAGTCTAGACACTCATTATATCTTGATAAAACCAGCTTGTCTATTTGAATAGACGGACAAAAACAGGTTTTTCAATATTCCGTTTTCATTGCTGGCACAAACAGAAATGTGATAATTTAAAAGGCATGCGTTACATTATAATAACAAACAAGCAATAAATGTTGATATCTTATAAAATGAAAATAGCCATAATTGTCTACTCTTCTGTGTTCAGTATTGAGCACCGTGTTAATGAAAGTGCTAATGAATATTAAATTTGTATATTGCTCTTCAGAATTCATTTGCAGTTACAAAAATCAAGAAATAATGAATAGATTCAATATATAAACTTATTATTTACACCGCAATAGGAAAATATTAAAACATGAATCCATCTTTTTTTACAGCAGTTAGGCGAAAGTCCCGTAACAAAACGTCGCGATCATTCTGTTTTACCCTTGTCTGCACGTTCGTTCATCTCCCATCGTTCTAATAAAAACATATCTGTTCAGGGCGGGCATTATATGTGTCTTATAGGCACAAATAACTTGCTAGTAGCATGTCACCCGCTTGTTTTCTTTATTTTTATCAGAAATGGTGAAAAATTATGAAAAAACACACATTTACTACTAATTAAACTGAAATAAATTCTACACAGAGCAAACTTCTGTGTTATCGCGATTTGAAAGTCCTTTTGGCACTTTATAATTGAGATAAGATTGATGTTGTTCATTACAAAAATTATGTAAAGGTTATTCCATTTTCTTACTGCTGAGAAATTCAAAAGATCTTGGGTACCAGTCATCTCGTAATTAAAAGTATACATATTAGTTTACAGCTAAAGAGTGAAACATGTCTTTATTTAATCCACTGAACTAGTAGAGACTGTTAAAAACTGGCTGTTGGAGCCAAGCATTACAGTTGTGTTACAGAGGATTTGATTTATCTTTATTTTGAATTCTTAATAATCATCAAGAAAAGCTTCTTTTAAAGGAAACATTCAAGCTTTAAATAAACAATAAGACGATTGGAGTAAATGCTTAAGAGTCAAACTCTGAAAAAGCTTTTAACACTTATAAAGAGTCTGATCTCCTTATAATTACATGTGTAAAGCGTACATCATTTTACATGTAAGAAAAACCTAAATGTACTCTCCTACGTATCTTTTGGTATTAACGACCAGAGATATATTTGTCATTCCTTTTTAGCTCACATGGCTATGCAAGGATGAACTTTTGCTATTACTTGGACGTCGTTCGTCGTCTGTCGTCAGTCGTTAATTTATATTTAAGAGATATTCTCTGAAAGCAATGGGTCATTTGGAACAAACCTTGAGTTAATATAGATCGAACTTAGTCACAATAGTCTTTTGGTGATTCCCTTCAAACTTGTCTGACTTGTCGGCGCCTCAAACAAGATAGCCGCTAATTAGAAAATTAGGACCAAACTTGGTCACAGTAGTTCTTGGGGATGGCCCCCTTCTAAGCTTTTGTCATCACATAGAGTCCGTCGTCCGTCGACTGTTCGTCGCTCGTCCATCCTTTCCATCGTCCGTCGTTTCCTTATATTAAAAGATCTTCTCTGAAACCAATGGACCAATTGGAACCAACCTTGGTCACAATAGTCTTTTGTTGGTACCCTTCCAATTTTCGCCCGGTCGTTCCGCACCTCATCTTACATTGGCGCCATCGGAGAACATGCTTTATGATAGGACCTTATTGGAAAAGCAAAGATCTTCTCTTCTGAAACAACTGATTCCATTGGCATTAACTGCTCACAATACTCCTTGGGTGGTCCCCTTAAAAGTTTGTATCTGGCTCACCTCATCCAAGAGTGCCGCTAGCGGGGAACATAGTTGAACATAGGGATCCCATAGAATAAGCATTCAAAGGTCTTCTCTTCTGAAAATACTGAGTTAATTTAGACCGAACTTGGTCACAAAAGTCCCCGGGTGGTCACCTTCAAAATTTATGTTTGACTTCTCGGCACATCATAAAAGATAGCCGCCAGCCGCAAGGAATATAGTTTAACATAGGAACCCTAAATGAAATGTATTCAAAGATCTTCTCCTCTGAAACCATTGATTTCATCCATTTATTCTATGTTCGTAATTAACCCAATATGGCCGTCAGCGGGGAACATAGTTTAACATGAGACTCTTTGTAAAATGCATTCAAAGATCTTTTCCTTTTAAAGAGCTGAGTTAATTTGAATAAAACTGGTCTGCATCAAAGTTTTTGATTTTTATGTTAGTACCTCATCTAAGATGGCCGCCATTGGAAAACATAGTTGGACAAACTGAACTTATGGGAGATGCATTCAAATATCTTCTTTTTTTTCAACCACTGAACAAATTTGAAAAAATCTTGGTAGCAATAGCCAACTGTGGGGCTTCTTTAAAAGTTTTTGATTTTATGCTTGTACGTATACCTCATTCAAAATGGCTGCCAGCAGCGAATAGCATAACATTGGAACATAATGCATTCAAAGATCCTATCTGAATTCAGTGAGTCAAATACATCCAAAATCAAACACAATTATATGATTGTCCCATTTAATGGTTGTGATTTTTTTTGTTTGTACCTTTTTAAGATGGCCACCAGTTGGGAGCATAATTTAACATAAGATCCTATATAACTGAGCATTATTTGTCACAATAGTCCGTGGGTTGTCTCTTTCAAACTTTGTGATTTTAATGTTCTTTTCTTGACCAAAACGGCAAAAAACTGAGAACAAAGTTTGTAAAGGACTCTGCAATCAGAAATTATTTTGGAAACCACAGCAAGCATCAATTGTCACATTTGTAAATTGGTGGTCCCTTTAAAAAAAACTGAGTTTATAATGTTCATACGTGTTCCAAGGTAGGCGTCAGGGGCAATAGAACATTAGACTGATGCCTGTGAGGTTAACAGAATGGCATAGTGAGCAGTACAGGCTTTTGAGAGCCCATTGTTTCATTTTCAAGTCAACACACAATGTTAGAAAAGCATCAGTCTGCTGATTTATGATCAACCTGGTCACTTATCTATTTCAGGTGCAGTAAAAATTTAATTTGATTTTTCTTTTTACAAAACTCTTATCTGAAAAAAATGCAATCATTAACAAATAAAGAATATAGAGTAAATCTACAAGAGACAAAGTCTCAACAAATACATCGTAAAACCAAACACTTGAAAAATGCTTTTATTGTTGTTCTTCATTTTGTCAGCATGAGGCCTTCAACAATTAGCTCTGCCCATACCTGATAGTTGAAGACTTCTAGCACCGGTCTGAGCGGAGTTCATTGCTAGATGTCAGGAAATGCAACATCCATGCATCGCACTCATGGGATCGTTAACAAACATTATGGAACAACGAGCAGAAAATGTTTTAAAGAAATCATTGTGATGGAATATGTTTTTATGACGAAGTCAGTGTGAGAGATGTGATAATAAAACAACTGAAGGGAAAATATTCTGACAAGAAAACTATTAAAACGGAACACGTTGTTATAGGGATATCAGTGTGGAAGTATATCGTGATAAAGAAATATGTGTGAGTAAAATTGTCGTGATAATGAAATACGTGTGAGTAAAATTTTCGTGATAATGAAATCAGTGTAAGTAGAAATTGTCAAGATAATGTAATCAATGTGAGTAAAAACGTCGTGATAATCATACCAGACAAGAAAAGCCTAAATATAGTAGTAATGAAACTGGAGAGAGAGAAAACAATATCGTGATAGGGAAACTATTGTGAAAATGCTAGAACAAATATTGCTTATTGTAACGCAGAGTGTTACAGATGTCCCCCAAACGAACATTGTTAATGTTTTCCACAGTTTCCGTGGCAACAGCAGCATCTATGAAATTTCTAAGACTAAGCATTAATTTCTACATGTCAGATAACTATCGGTAAAATCTCATCCAATTGAACCACTTTAATTTTTCCTGCCTTTTTCAATTTTCATGGCAATAGCATTAATCTTATATAAAAATTCTGAGGCTAAAAATCATTTCTACACATGTCAGACAACCTTCCTGTAAAATTTCTTCCCGATTGGAGCATTTTAGATTTTCCCGCCTTTTTGCCGTTTCCATGGCAACGGTCGCTATTTTGAAAATGTAAAGACCAAAATCAATTCTATGCATGCTAGGCAATCTTCCTGTAAAATTTCATCCAATTCTGAGCACTTTGAATTTTCCCGCCTTTTTTCCGTTTCCATGGCAACAGTCGCCATTTTGAAATTTTGAGACCAAAAATCAATTCTTTGCATGATAGGCGACCTTCCTGTAAAATTTCATCCAATTCTGAGCACTTTGAGTTTTTCCCGCCTTTTTTCCGTTTCCATGGAAACGGGCGCCATTTTGAAAATTTTGAGACCAAAAATCAATTCTATGCATGCTAGGCAACCTTCCTGTAAAATTTCATCCAATTCTGAGCACTTTGAATTTTCCCGCCTTTTTTCCGTTTCCATTGCAACGGGGGCCATTTTGAAAATTTTGAAAGGTTTCTGCACATCTACTCATATAGGCCAACATTCCTGTGACGTTTCATAAAGTTCGGGCAAATAGTTTCTGAGAAACGTGTCGAACAAGAATTGAGCGGAAGAAAGAAGAAGAAAAAAACCAAAAAATAATAATAATAATAAGAAACGGAGTAAACACAATATGTCTCCCAAACTTCGTTTGGGGGACATAAATATACGATAAAAAATATATAAAATTCATCACATATTTGCACATACTACATAGACTTTTGCACTGTAATGATTGTCTATCCATATCACTGTTCCGGGCACATAGCATGATAGGCAACCTTCCTGTAAAATTTCATCCAATTCTGAGCACTTTGAATTTTCTCGCCTTTTTTCCGTTTCCATGGCAACGGGGGCCATTTTGAAAATTTTGAAAGGTTTCTGCACATCTACTCATACATGCCAACATTCCTGTGAAGTTTCATAAAGTTCGGGCCAATAGTTTCTGAGAAACGTGTCGGACAAGAATTGAGCGGAAGAAAGAAGAAGAAAAAAAAACAACAAAAAAAAACCAAGTGATAATGTGTTTGCAAGCAAACACAGAAGTCGCCCTATCAGAATTAATGCTTTTAATGTTCTTTGAAAAAAAACAATCAGTGTTGGATTTAAGAATTAGTGTCTTAAAACACATCCTGATCATGTCTATCAGTGATATCAGTATATTTAATTAACCTGTACACACTTTGTGATTGCATCAGAAAAATCATTTCTTTTATATATATTATGAAGCAAGGCATTTCCTCTATGGTATGTAATTATATCACAATTTTAAAGTACACTTTTATACATACTAGTTTCATTGAATTTTGACCACCCATTTTTGAGAAAACTAGTACGTCAATTTTTCGAAAAACAATTGATAGGTCTTTCCCGGAATTTGTGTCATAATATTTTCATAATTGATCAACAATATAGGCTTAATATGAACATTTATTGATAATTTTATGTGAAATAAAATTTTGTCTATGACCTTGAACTTTGACCTTGACCTCATTTTGAAGGTCACATCTTCCTTTGCATTTTTTGTATTGAATGTCACTTTGTATATTCAATGGTATTTAAGCTATAACCAAAAAAACCCAAATTCGGACATCAAAAATCGGTTTTCGGTCCAAAGGCCCAAAACGGTTGGTCCAATAATTTTGGACCCAATGTAACAAATGTAGATCTAAACAAGACACACATTTCTGCCATTACATTTAATCAGCTATCTATTACGGTTTCTGAGATAATCCAATAACAAGGTCTGGGGTCAGAGTTCAAACTGACCAATGACCTTTGACCTTAGCATTTTTAGATGTAACACAAATAACCTAAGTTGAATGGAAAAGGTTCCAGGTTTCTATTTCTAACCGTTTTCGAGAAAAATGTACTTAAAGATGTGATGAAATTTTCAAGGGGCATAACTCATGAACAGTCCACCGAAGAATTTCGGTCCAAATGTAACGAAGGTCTGTCATGAGCTAACTAACATTTTTGTCATTACATTTTATCAGCTATTTTTTACAGTTTCCGAGTTAATCAAATAATAAGATTTGTGGTCAAAGTTCAAAGTGACCAATGGTGGTTGTCATTTTGATAATTTAAATACCCAAATGCACATCTTCGGATGGACATCTACCATCCTGTGAAGTTTGGTAGAGATTGGGTGAGTAGTCTCTTAGAATTTGACCGGACAAGATGATGGCAAGAAGAAGCGGAAAAATAACTAGATTTGCAATTGCGAGCAATAGCTGATGTCACCCTTGACAGCCAATTCGATGATTCCATCATGTTCGCAGCGTCAAAATCTACCTAGAAATTAATTTTCGTTGAAATCCGACAATGTTGAAATTTTGACGTATTATGGCGGCCATCTTGGAAATGGCGGCCATTTTGAAAATAAAAATATAAAAACGCACATCTTCACATGGTGTTCCAACTTTGTGTCAAGTTTCATGAACTTCTGATCATGCATCATTGAGTAATAGACCGGACAACTTTTGGCTGGAATAAGAATAATAATAACAAGTGATAACTGTGTTCGCAAAGCGAAACACAAAAGTCGACCAAAACTCCCATGGATCGCCATTCTAACAAATTTTAATCTAAAAATATGTTGTTCACTTCATACACAACCTTCCTGTCAAATTTTATGAGATTTGAAGCACTTTTAATTTTCCCGCCTTTTTCAGTTTCCATGGCAACGACCGCCATTTTGAAAATTTTCAACCTCAAAATATGTTCTACACTTCCTACTCAACCTTCCTATAAAAATTTCATGCAATTTCGAGCACTTTGAATTTTCCCGCCTTTTTTCAGTTTCCATGGTAACGGCAGCCATTTTGAAAATTCCAAGACCTCACTGCTCATCTTGGGATGGGTTCCATCTTCCTGTAAAGTTTGGTTAAGATTGGACCAATAGTCTTTGAGAATTTGGTGGGACAAGTTCATGGCGGAAGAAAAAGAGGAAGAATAATAATAATAACAAGTAATTACTGTGTTCGCAGAGCGAAACACAAAAGTCTCCCAAACGAACTCCCATTGCCAGCAACCTTTCTGTCAAATTTCATCCAATTCTGAGCACTTTAAATTTTCGCACCTTTTTTCGGTTTCCATGGCAACGGTCGCCATTTTGAAAATTTTAAGACCAAAAAATCAATTCTATGCATGCTAGCCAACTTTCCTCTTAATTTTCATCCAATTCTGAGCCTTTTGAATTTTCCCGCCTTTTTTCCGTTTCCATGGCAACGGCCGCCATTTTGAAAATTTTAAGACCAAAAATCAATTCTATGTATGCTAGCCAACTTTCCTGTCAATTTTCATCAAATTCTGAGCACTTTGAATTTTCCCGCCTTTTTTCCGTTTCCATGGCAACGGCCGCCATTTTTGAAAATTTAAAGACCAAAAATCAATTCTATGCATGCTCGGCAACCTTCCTTTAAATTTTCATCCATTTCTGAGCACTTTTAATTTTCCCGCCTTTTTTAAGTTTCCATGGCAACGGCCGCCATTTTGGAAATTCCGAGCCCGGATTGCACACCTTCTCATTGTCTTCAACCATCATGTGAAGTTTCATGATGTTCCGGTGAACGGTCTTAGAGATATGCCCCGGACAAAATTTTACGCTGGAAGAAGCGAAAAAAGAATAATAATAATAAAAAAAAGAAAAAGAATAAGAACTGAGCAAAAACAATAAGTCTCTTTACAAATTTCGTTTGGGAGACTTAATAAGAAACGGAGCAAAAACAATAAGTCGCCAAACTTCGTTTGGGTGACTTAATAATAATAAGAAACGGAGGAATAACAATATGTCGTCCCGACTACGTCTGGGGCGACATAATAAGAAACGGTGCTAACACAAGAAGTCGCCAAACTTTGTTTGGGCGACTTAATAATAACAAGTGATAATGTGTTTGCAAGCAAACACAGAAGTTGCCCAACCAGAATCAACTCTTCAGTGCTCTCTGAAAGAACAATGAGTCCTCGATTTAACAAATAAAGACTTAAAACTCATCATGATTCTATCTATCAGTGATATCAATATTTTTGATTAACCTGTGCACACTTTGTGATTGCGTCAGAAAAATCATTTCTATTTATATATTATGAAGTAAGGCATTTTCTCTATGGTGTGTATTTATATAAAAATCTTAAGTTATTTTGAAATACATACAAGTTTCATTGAATTTGGACCACCCATTTTTAAGAAAACTAGTACGTCAGTTGTTCGTAAAACAATTGATAGGTCTTTCCCGGAAGTTGCGTCATAATATTCTCATAATTGATCAACAATTTAAGCTAAATATGTACATTTATTGATTCTTTTATGTGAAATAACGATTTTGGCCTTGACCTTGAACTTTGACCTAGACCTAATTTGAAGGTCACATCTTCCTTAACATTTTTTGTATTGAATATCCCTTTGTATCTTCAATGGTATTTGAGCTATAAGCAAAAAACCCGAAATCAGACATCAAAAATCGGGTTTTGGTCCATAGGCCCAAAATGGTTGGTTCAATAATTTCGGACCCAATGTAACAAATGTAAATCTTAACAAGATACACATTTTTCCATTACATGTTATCAGCTATCTATTATAGTTTATGAGTTAATCCAATGACAAGATCAAGGGTCAAAGTTCAAAGTGACCAATGACCTTTCACCTTGGCATTTTTAAATGTAACACATATCACATAAGATGAATGGAAAAGGTTTCAGGTTTCTATCTCTTACCGTTTTCGAGAAAAACCAACTTAAAAGATATGATGAAATTTTCAAGGGGCATAACGCCTGAACGGTTGACCACAGAGTTTCGGTCTAATGTAACAAATGTCGGGCATGACCTAACTTACATTTTTTTCATTTCATTGTATTAGCTATCTGTTACTGTTTCCGAGTTAATCCGATAATAAGATTTGGGATCAAAGTTCAAAGAGACCAAGGATTGGAAAATTTAAACACCAAAGTGCACATCTTTGGGTGGTGATCTATCTACCTGTGAAGTTTGATTATAATTGGGCAAGTGATCTCTGAGAATTTGGTTGGACAAGATGATTTTTTAGGCGGAATAATGATAATAATAACAAGTTATAACTGTCTTCGCAAGCGAAACACAAAAGTCTCCCAAACGAACTCCCATATCGGATTCCTGGCAATTATGAGACCCCCTTTTAACAAACATTTGAGCAGGGATTCCCCTTATAATCTACTTTATACATATAGTTAAATCAATCATAAAATACAGATGAAAACACGTTTTTCTCAAAATCGTAGCTTTTTGGTTTGGTTTCAAAGTACAACTAATTCTAAATATTGTTTAAAAAAAATTTGGGCAGGGGTTCCCCTTATAACCTCAATAATATATATATCGGATTCTTGGCAATTATAAGACCCCCTTTTAACAAAAATTTGAGCAGGGATTTGCCATATAATTTACTTTATATAGTTAAAATCAATCATAACATTGAGAAGAAAACACGTTTATCTCAAAATTATAGCTTTTTGGTTTGGTTTCCAAGGCAACCAAATATTCAATCATGCAGTACAAGTAATTCTTAACCTCGTTTAAAAAAAAATGGGAAGGGGTTCCCCTTATAACCTAGATAATACATATAGCTGTAAGAAAAATACAATTATCAACATTAAATACTATTTTCTCAAAATTTCAATATTTTTGGCATGGTTACCAAGGCAACAGTACTAATTTTGAAATTCCCAATCCTGTTGAACTTTATCTGACAATTTTGAAGCATCTAGTGTTAATAGTTTTTGAGTTACAGTGAAACATTCAAAATTTCAATTTCCCATAGAGTTACTATAGGACGACCCCACCCCTTTTTGAGCCCCCACAATATACCCTTATTGGACCCCCCTTGGAAAATTTGTTACTGTTTGCACATCTAGATATATGGGCCTAAAATCCTGCAAAGTTTGAAATCTCTAGGTCTAATGGTCTCTGAGAAAATCAATGGACAAGTTCATTGCGACGAGAAGAAAGGGAAAGAATAATAATAACAAGTAATAACTGTGTTCGCAAGCGAAACACAAAAGTCTCCCAAACGAACTCCCATATCGGATACCAAGGCATTACGAGACTCCCTTTTAAAAAACATTTGGGTAGGGGTTTCCCCTCATAATCGATGTAAAAAAAAAATTCTGGTTTTGCTTATATGACAACGAAATGCTCTTTTGTTCATTACATCCAATTTCAGACCCTTTCCAAAAAAATTTGGGCAGGGGTTCCCCTTATAACCTATTTAATACATATTTCCCCAAATTCCCTTTTTTGTCACAAAACTCAATTTTTAAACAAAAAATATGTTTCAGATTTTGTTTCCATGGCAACAAAGTGCTCTTTTGTCCATTACA
>MJUU01013619.1:125663-158570 GCA_002080025.1 Modiolus philippinarum | reverse complement strand
AGTTCATTTCAACGTCCACATTACTTCAACAAAGCAGTCTTTTCTCTGCGAACCATGAATATCACTTTTTACGGAATGTCAATATCATTCAGTGTCAATAATATACATTTTTTTTCTTTTGTGGCGTTTCTTTTTTTAGTCTGTAATTAAATTACATTTATATTTATATTTTATCCAACAAGATATCAATGCACCAGATGACAACTCAAAAATGGAAGGGAGAAAGAAAAAAAATCATCTCGGTTACCCAACAGCATTCACACAGAATCGACAGTGGCGAGCACTAGACTGGAAGATTAGCAAGATTAGACGATTACATAGACAACTCAGAATGGAAATCAGCAAGAATCAATCATAACTCATTCAACTGCATCACGTAACTGATTGATTGCATCAGCATTATATTTTCTCCAACTAGTTTACAACAGGATAAGAAAATATACAGTCTTATCCTAAGATGTTAATTTCAACTTACTTCAGACTATCCAAATGTGGAACCATAAAAACTAATGTTCATTCGGAGCAATTGAGAGTAAAAAGTTCTGCGAACACCAACAATAGCAAGATATTTAAACATATAAATCCCAATTGCTCGGAACGCACAAGGGTTGGCATAGAACCAGCATTACAATATAGGAATAGATCTGAAAAATACACATATATATATGAATACCACCCAGCCCAAGGGATCACGGGGAAACTAATTTACAATCTCAGTGGAACTGGGGACAACAACCAGTGAACATTGTAAATAGATACAATAAAATATTACATAATTATATACGACCATACAGAATGTTAGTAAATCTCTTCCCTTAAAGGTGATGTAGCCGGGGCAATACATAAAATTTACATTCCTTCTGCAATTCTCTAAGTGCAGTAATATTTCCGGGAAAGTCAGATATGTCATCTTCACAGCCTCCACGGAGAAAGTTCAGGATATAAATAAAATGACGGGGGTCTCTATCGATAAAATAAGTATAGATGCTGTCAACATTATATGGAGACATGACAGAGTTAGGTCCTACCATATGTGAAAGAATACAATCTGGATCATTCTGGAGTGATACGGCACTGGTTTCAAATTTAGAACCTCCAACGTTTAGTATGATTCTTTTCTTCTGACACTCTGCCATCTGTCGGAGCTGAAGTATAAATTTAGGAGTCGGATTATACGTGATTTTGGGTTTCTCAGACACTGTTTGAATCGGCGAGTATTCTTCTGGAGCATGAATGGATATTTCTTCGTGGCAAGAATGTGCTGGAGTAGAAGGTGAGAAAGTAGCCCCGACTGTCGGAGTAATCAGTTTAACAGGTGTTGACTTTGTTGTTGGAGAAGGATTCGTAGTAACAGATGCTGATCTTCCAGGAGACGCTGATGGACCTTCCTTCTCATCTAAACATAGAGTGTTATTATTACTATCGGATGTTACTTTTGGGGAAGCTTTCTTTTCTGTAAAAAGAGGTGAAAACGGTACTGGAGGCGGTGTCAATGTTGGTGCATACACTGGTGCGGAAGGCGGAGCGATCATAGAAGCTGGTTTGATAATGATTTTTCTACTGGCAGGAATAGGCGTTGATGTTGAAGTTGATTCAGATGAAGACGTAGTAACGGAAGAAACTGAAACTGAAGACTGAGAAGAAGTGGAGAATGAACTGCATGACGTAGATGGTTTTATTGAATACAGAGCCTTCTTTGGTGATTTAGAGGGTGGATCCAACGATAACTTTCTTTTAACAGATTTGTTTTCTTTTCCAGACTTAACTTTTTTTGTTTTAATGTTTTCCTTTTTACTTCCCTGGTTACTGATTTTTAGTGGTTCAGATTTAGGCTTTGGATTAATAGTAATTATTTGTGCCCTACTCTCTTTTTTAAATTTCCTGTATTTGTCTTTCTCCGCTTCTCCAAATTTAAAATTTTCCCTACTGACGAATTCCAAATTTTTACCCCCCTCTTCACCAATCTGCAATTTTTGTGTTTTGAGTCCCTGCGTAAAAAGATTCTTCTGCATTCCGGGTACAAATATCCAAAATTAGAATGTTGTTCATCCATGTGACGTTCTACTTTGAAAGGTCGATCAAAATCTTGATTGTTGCACACACCACATCTATATAGAGTTATCTGCATAAGAAACGTTTCACCATATAAGGTACTGCTTTATAAAGTATTTTACATACATAAATTACCCTGTGCAATCTCAATATTATAGATACTGCTTATTTAGTTTAGATTTTGATTTTAATAAACAAGATATTAAATGTGCTGTTTGTTTCCTGCATATAATTTTAATCTATCATGATGAACTATCTTATGTTTAGTTCTGGGACCTTTCCTAATACGGTAAATCACAGAATTAATTCGTGACAAAACTTCAAAAGGACCTTGCCAAGGCCTTTGTAATTTAGGGTTAAGTCCCTTATTCCGCACCGGGTTGTACAACCAAACAAGATCCCCTGCATTATATTCATGAAAATTCTCACTCCTATCATACAAGCGTTTCATATTATTACTTGAAAGATTTATGTGCTTCCTAGCAAAATTATGAATTTTCTCCAACTTTTCAGCAAGCTGATATGCATATTCACTTTGAAACTCATAGTCCTTAAAATTTGAGTCAGGTTGACCTATAACAAGATCAATTGGTAAATTTATATGTCGCCCAAACATCATTTCATATGGGGACACTTTAGTTGATTCATGAACAGAAGCTCTGTACGCCATCATTAATAATAGGATATAATCATCCCAATCTTTTTGATTTTCTGCGACAAAACTTGAGAGCATATTTAAAATTGTAGAATTACATCTTTCCACCATGCCATCACTTTGCGGCCTCAAACCGGTTGTTCTAGTTTTATGCAATCCTAACAATTTACACATCTCTTTAAAAACATGGGATTAAAAATTTGCTCCTTGATCAGAGTGAATTTCCATAGGAACCCCTAAAATTGTAATAACACGTTCCACTAATTTTCGAGCAATAGTGGTGGCCTCTTGATCCCGTATAGGAATAGCATCTGCCCATTTAGAAAAATAATCGCCAACTACCATTAGGTATCGATTTCCTTTATTTGATCTTGGTAATGGCCCAAGAATGTCAACTGCAATACGCTCTTAAGGAGCCCCCACATTATATTGTTGCAATGGTGCTTGTGTGCACCAATTTACTACATATTGTCTCTGCTTGAACCAAGAAAAACGTTCCCTAACTTTAGAAAGTGTCTTTTTCACCCCTAAATGACCTCCAGTGACACTGTCATGTAACTGCGATAAAACAAAGTTCTGCAGATTTTGTGGTAACACTATTAACCATTTGACACCAAGACCATTTAGATTTTCTCATTTATAAAATAAAATACTGTCCTTTAAACAAAGGGAATCCCACCTAGACCAATAATATTTCAGAGCTGCACCATAAGGAGAAACTATTTCCCATGGAGGTTTTTCTCCCTTTTCTTTAAAGGAAATTAGCAATTGTAAATCCTTATCATTTGCTTGACACTCCACTAATTTTTCATTTTTGCAATTGAAAATTAGATCAGAACTAGGTTCTGAGCTAGATGTAGATGGCTTTTCATCCAAATTAAGATCACTCATTGAAGCAGCATTATTTAAATTTTTCCCTGAACGAGTTGTTACAAAAACAGCTGCATTTGGATTGAGGGGATGAGACAAGGTTGTGGGCTTAGTCCCCATTTCTTTATTGGCGTGCAAACTTGAACTAGATTCAATTTCATTTTGTTCAGAATCTTTATGTGATTCATTTTCGATTTGATTTTTCTGTTCGGCACGTTGACAATGACCACAATTATTTTCTTGACAAGGTCTGTGACTTAAACTATCTGCATTCAAATGTTGTCTACCAGGACGATGTTCAATTTCGAAATCATATGCGGCTAAGATTTCAAACCACCTTGCAATTTTACCCTCTGGATTGCGAAAGTTTAATAGCCACCGAAGTGCGCTGTGATCACTGCGAATTCTGAAATGACGGGCATAAACATAGTGGTGAAAATGTTTTATTGACATAACTACGGCAAGTAATTCTCACCGAGTTACACAATATTTTCTTTCAGTCCGACTAAAGGCCTTACTAAAATAAGCAATAACCTTTTCTGTACCATCTTGCACTTGCGAAATTACAGCACCTAAACATGTATTACTAGCATCACAATCAATTATATATAAACCCTCACTTGTAGGATATGCTAAAATCGGCGTATTAGTTAAAGCTTCCTTAAGAGTATCAAAGGAGGTTTGACATTCTTCACTCTAAACAAATGATTGATTTTTCTCAGTTAATTTATGTAAGGGCCTAGCCTTGTCAGCAAAGTTGAAAATAAATTTTCTATAATATGAACATAAACCTAAGAAAGAACGAATCTCCTTAACATTCTTAGGAATATGCCATTCTGCTACTGTCTTTGTTTTCTCGGGATCAGTGGAAATTCCGTCCTCACTAACAACATGCCCTAAATAGGTAACCCGCTTCTGGAAAAACCTGCATTTCTTGGGATTCAATTTTAAATTAGCATCCCTTAATCTATCAAGGACTTCAGATAAATTTTTAATATGATCTGAGTGTGTTTTGGAAAATATAATTATGTCGTCTAAATATACTAAAAAATTCTTCCATGTAAGGCCACTTAAAATTTTCAGCATAAGTCTTTCAAATACTGCAGGAGCGTTACATAACCCAAAAGCTAAAACGGTAAATTGCCATAGCCCAATTCCAGGAAATGAAAATGCTGTCTTTGGTCGATCTTCAGGAGCAATTGCTACCTGATGATATCCGCTTTTCAAATCAAGGGTTGAATACAATTTCGAACCAGACAAAGCATCAAGAGTATCATCTATGCGAGGTAAAGGATGTGAATCCTTAATTGTATAATGATTTAAAAGCCTATAATCAATTGCAAATCTAATTGAACCATCTTTCTTGCGTAAAATTACAACTGGCGAGCACCAGGGAGATGTGCTTGGTTCAATAATTCCCTGAACAGCCATTTTATCAATTTCAGCTTCAGCTTCTGGAATTTTTGCCAAAGGAACCCGTCTTGGTCTTTGTCTTATTGCAGGAGTATCCCCTGTATTAATTGTATGTTCGATTAACTCAGTTCGCCCAATGTCAATTGAGGACATAGAAAAAGTGTCCTTATATTTAATCAATAACTCCTTAAAATCTTGCTTTTCAGAATCTGACAAATCATTTATATTTTTATCAAAAACAGCTTGAATATGCTCTGGCATGATGGATTCAGATTTTTCAGCACCCTTAATGGTCTTTACATGCTCATAAGTTTGTATAGTATTAGAATCAACTGGTTCTAATATGGCAGCAATTGTATTTTTCTGCAAAATATGCTCTTCATCAGACAAGTTTAATATTTTCATTGGTATCAACCCAAAATCAGGCTGAACCTAAGCTATAGCTATCAGCAAACCATGTTTTTCTACAAATTTAGTATGGGGTTCAATAAACCCTATTTTCCCTTTTACTAAAGGATCAATTGCCCTCCCGGAGATAATAGTCTCACTTAACGAAGATAAAATAATTTTCTCATTAATACAAATTCTACAACAAGATGCCTCAGCATGGTTTTTATATTTAAAACATGGTATTTCATGACCCCTATATCTAATACAATTTTTGCTCAGCAAAACATCACAACCATTTTGAGTAAGAAAATCCATTCCCAAAATTCCATCAGATGGTATATCTCCAACCAAAACATTATGTTTTATCAAATTTTCTGCTAACCTAATATATGCTTCAATTTCACCATTAAAGGGAGCTAATTCACCAGTAGCAGTCATCATTTTAATTTTTACAGATGACAAAGCAGGTTTTGATGAAGGATTTATTTTATCCAAAAACTTTTGACTTAAAATTGTAACAGTAGCTCCAGTATCAACTAACATAGATATGGGCTTTCCGCAAATTGTTGTGTCAATATAAATGCCTTCATCAGAATTTCCCCAACTACTTAAACGGACTGATGTGGGCCATTGGTTTGCTGTCGAGCTCCGACTCTTCAGTTCGACT
The DNA here is from genome assembly GCA_002080025.1 of Modiolus philippinarum. Classification (NCBI taxonomy): domain Eukaryota; kingdom Metazoa; phylum Mollusca; class Bivalvia; order Mytilida; family Modiolidae; genus Modiolus; species Modiolus philippinarum. The sequence goes on along the minus strand of MJUU01013619.1, from coordinate 152,523 downwards.
GTCTTTCGTTTCCCTGGTTATTATATGGTTTGCCAAAATTACTATTTCTGCGATTATTCCAGTTATTTCCCCTGCTTTGATTGTTTTGATAATTATTTTGATAACTCTTATGGTTATAATTATTATAAGGTCTATTATTCTGACCTTGGCTAAAATTTCCCCTATCATGCGCTTTACTCTGCTTTAAATCTTGGGCTAAAGAGGTAAGTTCTTTTCTAAAATCCCCAATTTTTTCTTTAATTTCAGCTTTCAAGTCATTATCTGACTTTTGCATTAAAGGTTTATGATGTTTATAATCACATTTTTCTGCAGCTACCGGAAGAACAGATTTTGTTTCCCCCTGACTAGCAAAATTTCTGGTGCGGTACTTATCAGCCTGCTTAAATGTTTCAAATCGAACTGCCAAAACCTCAGCTTCATTAATGTTTCTAGGGGTGGCCTCCCTTATCCTTAATCTCATGTCAGGGTCTGGTAAGGCGTCAATAAATTGATCTAAGGCCAAAATATCTGTAACTGAAGTAGGAGCTCCAGGATATGCACAGCGAGTCAATTTTTTAACATCTTGGCGAAGGGCAGATAAAGATTCATTTTCCTTCTTAACCCTTGTCTGCAATTGAGCTCTGAAAATTTCAGATTTGTGAATTGAACCAAATCTATTATGCAATGCAAGAACAAGACTATCATAGTCACGTCTTTGAAATTCACTCAGCTCGTTTAATATAGCCCTCGCACTTCCTTTCAAGCTACTTGCCAAACACAAGGATTTTGTACTATAGTCCCAGCAATTAATTTCAGATAAAATTTGGAATTGATTTCAATATTCTTCAATATCCTCATTACCATCATATGGTTGAGGTTTCATGTTTACTTTAGCAGCGGTATTGTGTCTCGATTGAGATTGCACAGCAGAATTATTCAAAATATTATTGTTATTTTGATGCATTGCATTGGATGTTTGATAGTAATTTTGGCTTGTTGTTTGTTGTTCTGTAACCGGTCTGTAATCTTGAATTCGCACCGGCACCGACTCGTCATCTGCAAAAGTTTGCCTACTGCGAAGACAACTCATTTCTTTAAAAAGATTTGAAACTTGTTGCTTCATGTAATCTTTAATATTTGCTATTTCCTCTTTAAAAAAATTAAACATTTCACCAACTTGTTCAGGTGTTTCTTTCATTGTTTTAGAATGTGAAGTCCGAGTTGACTCACATCTCTGCGAGCGATTTGTTATTTGTGAACTGTGTGATTCATTAACCACTGTTTCATTGTCCCCAATAGAAGATCTGCGCTCTGGATTAAATTGAACAATTTCAGAATCAAATGATTCCTGATCCATTTCCAAAAAAAATTATTTTTCAAACTTGCACCAGATTAAAATTTCGCCAAAACTTATAAAATTGAATCCCACTTCAAACACCAATGTGACGCCCAAGCAAGGACCTCAACTATTTTTCTTGTGGGTTTCTGGTGAAGGAAAGAGTAATAAAATTCTTTGGAGGTTCAAATAATTATTATTATATAAAATCAGCAAAACATATGAAACAGCATATGAAACAGTCATAAATGATCACAAGTCAACATGTTAAAATCAATTGGTGCAATGTAATTTCAATCGGTGCGATAATAAATTAATCGGTGCAACAATAATCTACTCGGTGCAACAAATATCTACTCGGTGCACAGAATTATTTATACTGCAAATCTAAGGGAATCAGCATAAAGACATTAAACTTATAAAAATAGTAAAGTAAAATTAATTTAAATAGTTTATGACACCAAGTAATTTCACTTGGTGCAACACCAGTAATTCACTTGGTGCAATCCCAAAAATGCACCGAGCATCAAAGTTACTCGGTGACTAGCAAATGACGGAGATGGTCAAATTCTCCGAATAAAGTAAAATAAATCCTTTAAAGGATTAATGGAACGGTCTTTACCAATTGTTGATCAAAGCTCAGTTGACTTTGAGCCATTATTAAGGTTAGAAACTCCAAACACTCAGTTAGTTTTCAAGAGACTGCTAACTGTCAAAGATCAAAGGAAAGAATGACAGTTCGGTGCACCTACGCGTATATATACACGTACATTCCATTGTCATGACGTAGTACACAATAGCGGTACAACTACACAACTACACACCACACGATATGGCGCTAAATTTGACAGTCGCCAATGAACAGAACGATTAAAGTATAAATGCACCGACTTACAGGGAAGACACTTCAGTAAAATAACATAGTTTATTACCTCATATGGTAAGTCGATTGCACCTTCTGTAAAAACACCGAGCGAAGAAAAATATAGCGAATATCTGCATGTAAACACGATAGCGAGCTAGCGAAAGTTTAAAGTTGGACGACATACCAACTTCCCCGAACGTAACAATACATTTGAAATCAATTTCATACAGAACATAGTGAAATTTATGAATACTTTTTTCTCATTATTGCCTTGCACTGATGCCAGGCATGAATGCAACCACAGTGCTTCAACAACTATACTGCCCCCCTTTATAACGGGCTTTTCTATATCTGTTCCATACTACAAAAGCAACAAAAGTCAGTTTTATTGGCACATAAAAGTTTATAATTGGAAACTGGGGAAATAACAATAAAAATGCCCTAACTACACTTTAAAATCAATATAATTTAGTAACACTTACAATAATAAAAGGCTACAACGAGTACAGCACGATACAACCTTAGCATGGCGACCACTGAAATATAACAAGTGAAATTTAAAGTGAACGTGGACACAGTAAAAGGCTTGACAGTAATTAGATGGACACAATGAAGATTTTTTATACAGTAATTAGGAAGACACAAAATAGGAAAAATAAAAATTTAAAGTTTTGATCACTAAGCTCTGAAATCATGTGAGCAATGCAAAATCTGTTGACTGACACCTGAAAGCTGACATCAGAAGAAATCCACAAAAAAATATCCTATTGAAAAAAGTGTCTACAGAGGACAATGACGACAACACCATACCATTCTACAACCTAAACTTTGTTGCGGTTGTATAAAAAATGATCTTATTCTACACATGTAAAAGATATTCATCTTTTACAAAATCATCACATCCTTAAAATCCATCAACAATTTTTTTATATGAACAATGTAGTAAGATCCGAAGTAAATGCACAACTAATGCCTTGGTATTGATTTGAATTTGTAATTGAAACAAGACTTGCGTACAAATCAATTTGATTGAAAGTAGTTTGGGTGTCTAAAACTGAGCATCTTTTTTGCGCATCTAAGCAAAAATTCAATGATTCAATGAGAATGTTGTCTAAATGATTTTGTATGTTGTAAATACAATAATTAAAATAAAAGTGAACAAAAAGTAAAAAGTTTGTTCGAATAATATTACCTATTTGCCAAAAATTCAAAAAGTTGTATCAAAGGGAGATAATTCTATACTGAACTACCATGGAATAAGTCAGATTTTCTAAGTTTGTTGCAAAAAATAAGGCAGTTGATCCCAATTCTTTTTTGAATTTGTCAAAAGCGTTTTAACAAAACACATTTATCGTATTTTTTCCCAAAAATATGTTTTTTCATTTTGGGTCCGAAATTACTTTAATTAAGTTATCTTCCCTTTCTTGAAAAACCTACAAATTGTTCATGTTTCATGATATAACTTTTTCAAAAGGTCCGTGACATATCTTTTTTATGTTTTTAAATCGAAGTTTTATATCGTATCAATAAATATATACAAAATTGGGAAAAAATTGTATGTCTGCTTGTAGAAAAAAAAATGTGCCCTTGAACTGTGGTATAGGGTATTTTCCATATAATTCTAATGTAAATATAGTGTGAAAACACCAAATTTGACCAATATTAAGAACTCTGTATCTTTTTTGACATATCCATGACCCCCAATTTTTCTTTTACATATTTTTATAGCATATTGCTCAAAGTTTCATTGTAAAAAAATTTAAAAAAGTTCTTATGTCAGAAACCAAGACACCCCAACCACCTAAGTCCATGTTATCATCAATATTCACCATAGTCTATTTTTTTTTACTATATAGATTAATTCAAATTATTGCAATTTAAGTGTGAGATCTAAAAAAAAATGTTTGTTGCAAGTAAATGCACAAAGATGTTTGATCTTACAAACTTGACAAATTCAACTCTTGGTCTTGTTTTAGGGTAGTAGGATTTAGTTGTTTCATTTGTTGTACTTGAAATGACAGAGTCTGGTGTAATGTGAGAAACTGAAAATAAATAAAGAACATATACAAATGACAGACACTTATATTTTAGAAACTATAAATTAAATAATTCAACGATTTTAGATTTGTCCCTTGCGGCACTTCTGTATAGGTTCTAAATGATTTGTGCTGATTGCTAAATTAGATATTACTTGTGTAAGCTGACCGTTATGTGAACAACTTATCAGTTTTGTATCCAATCAATGAAATGCATAAAAATATTAATAAAGAAATGAAAAAAAAATGACACCGTGTACTCAGATATCATGAATATCAAATTTGCTAACCGGTTACAGCCTATTCGACCGATAAATGGGAAGTATAGCTGATTACTCATTGCCATTCCTAAAAATTGCTATAAAATTATCACCACAAGAAGAAAACAGATCAAATTCATCATAATTTTACAAAACATTAAGCATCCTATAATTGTTTGCATTGTAAGTGACCTTTTCATATGAACCAAACTGTCTGAAAAAAAACAACAGTTTTTTGTTTGCATCCAAACAATTTAAACAATGCAAGTCCTGAAATATGATAAAATCCTACTTTCAAGTTTTTTTTCTAGCTCTCTATTTGTTGAGTTTGAGATCTCTGATTGATATAAGGTTTGATGCACATGCAGTGCAAGAACTATCAGTCGTCCTCAATTTCCACATTCATTGACATGGAAACTGCATTGCCTATGGGTGTGCAACCCATATCACTACCATCATCTTCATCGTCCGAGGCATCAGGAGCTTCATGTGAGTTATAAGTTTGACAACTACCAGGTGATTCTGAATAGGTTAAAGTATTTGTTACTGAGGATGGATGGTGAAGATAAGACTGGTTATTATTCTGGCTATTCCAGTGAGAGTGAAGCTGGTGTTGGTGATTATAATAAGTCAAGGGGGGGGGGCAAAATATGACCGGTTAGTCAGGCTAGTGGGATTAGTCCATGGTGATGCCTGATCGGGGAAGTTATTGTGTTGCATGTTATAAGCAACAGGAGTCGTGTTAAAGTGATGAGTCATGTTAATTGGAGTCATATGAGCTAATCTAGAGTCGTATGAGTTGCAATGCGAGTCATATTAGTTTCAGCAGTAGTCATGTTAATTGCAGCAGGAGTTAGGTTAAATGCCGTAGGAGTTAGGTTAGTTGCAGTAGGAGTTAGGTTAGTTACAGTAGGGGTCATGTTAGTTTCAGTAGGAGTTACGTTAGTTGCAGTAGGTGTTAGTCGTATGAGTTGCAATGCGAGTCATATTAGTTTCAGCAGTAGTCATGTTAATTGCAGCAGGAGTTAGGTTAAATGCAGTAGGAGTTAGGTTAGTTGCAGTAGGAGTTAGGTTAGTTATAGTAGGAGTCATGTTAGTTGCAGTAGGAGTTAGGTTATTTACAGTAGGAATCATGTAAGTTGCAGTAGGAGTTTGGTTAGTTGCAGTAGGAGTCATGTGAGTTACAGTAGGAGTCATGTTAGTTGCAGTGGGAGTTAGGTTAGTTACAGTAGGACTTAGGTTAGTTGCAGTAGGAGTCATGTTAGTTGCAGTAGGAGTTAGGTTAGTTAGAGGAATAGTCATGTTTATAGGAGTTATATAATTAGTCACAGTGGCAGTCATGTTAGCAGCAGCAGGAGGCATATTAGTTGAAAGAGTTTTAGTTTTGCTAGAGCCACTTACTTTGTTGTTACTATTGAAGAGTTCATGCGCCATGCTTTGCATGCTGGATGCCTGTGCCAATTTCCTCTTTTTTCTATTTCTGCTAGCTCTGAAAAAAAGATATGTATCACTTTAAATTTTGGGAAAGGAAAAAGCTACAGTAATGACATTACTAGGTAAACAAATTCCCCTTAGCTGTCCTATAGAAAAAAAAATGAAAAACAGTTTCAATATTTAACATATCCATTTATTTACAGTTGTTAGGGAGATGTGATTTGGTTACAGGTAGTCCAACAAAAACTAGAGGATGACATGCCCCCGCACAAGGTTGAATCAAATTAGGATTTCTTTAGTAATAGTTGTGTCTGTAAGAGACATATGATGCCCCCGCTAAACCCATGTTACTTTAGGTTGCACAGATAAACTATGTACCCTCTATTACTAAATCACCAAAAAAATTAAAAGTTTAACAATGTATATTTTTGAGAAAAAAAGAACCGAAATCAAAATATACATACCACATGCACATCTTTAATATAGATACAAATGAACTGCAAAATAAACGCATCAAAACTGTAGGAGGAGTTGTCCACACTCTGTGTACCCTCTATTAATAATTAACCCAATAAATGACTAAGCAACAATAATGTGTATTTATTCAAAATATGCATCAAAATCAAAATCCTTCCTACATGCACATCTTCAATATAAGTACAAATTATCTGCAAAGTAAACACATCCTAGCATCAAAACTGTAGAAGGAGTTGTTCGAACAAACTTTGTACCCTCTATTTCTAAATCTACAATAAATGACTAAGTTCAACAATGTATAATTTTGACAAAAATTAACCAAAATCAAATCGTTACCACATGCACATCTTCAATATAGGTACAAATGATTTGCAAAATAAAAACTTCCTAGCATTTAAACTGTAGGAGGAGTTGCGCGAACAAACTATGTACCCTCTATGAAAAATCACCAAAAATGACTAAGTTCGAATAGGTATATTTTTGGCAAAAATGCATCAAAATCAAAATCCTTATTACATGCAGATCTTCAATATATGTACAAATCATCTGCAAAATAAAAAAAAAATTCTAGTTTAAAAACTGTAGGAGGAATTGCGTGGACAGACCATGTACCCCTTTTAGACGGACGGAAGATGGATTGAAGGACGGGGTAAAACCACATGCCCCCGACTTATTATGGCGGGGGCATACAAAATGGATATAACCAGAAATCAGAAGTAGAACATATATAAAATGGATTGTTAAACATCTTAACCTACAGATACAAATGTATATCACATCCCTGCAATAGGGGAAACAACAAAGGCTTGAACATCCACCATGGACATCTCTTACTATTTATTCTGTCCCTTCCTGTAACTTTATACATGTAGTTCAAGGTCAACATCTAAAGCATCCCTGTTCTAGCTGAATGCATCGACGTTCAACTGTATATCGCATGCGACAAAATATTTCCAGTTCTAACTAGGATTGTATCAGAACCATGGCTACAACCTGTTATGTTTATGTCTTCAACTATAAATATGTGCCTTGAATCCAGTCAAACAAATGAAAACTGTCCCTTCCAAACCATAACTGCCCAACCAAAATTTGACATTAAAGTATAAAATTTTTTGTAAAGACATTTTGTCGCACATGCTTCAAGTTTTGATTATCTGGATTGTTTTTTTTTATTAATACTACAGGTAGAACAAATATTTTGTTCTGATATTCAATATATACCAGATTCGGTGAAGAGCTTTTCTATCTTAGCCTTTGTGTTAGTTACTTGTAGTAGACAGGAAAATTATTGAGCTGTATGTTGGAAAGAATCAATTCTTACAGATATTTACCTGCAAATGGAAGAAATCTTTTGAAATCTTCTTATTAAAATTTTAAAGTAGTTCAGTCATGTACATGATATATATAAAAACAAGTGGTCAAAATGTAACAAGCCAAAATAAGGAATACTAAAATTTCTTGCCTGCACAGTGGATAACTTTTTTGTGAAATGGTTTGAATGAATCTTGTAATAAAATGTATATCTGTGCAAATTGTATCGATACAACACATTGCGGAAATTAATTCTTATCTCATGTATACACCTATATATAATAAATTACCATTGATGAAAATGAAATTGTCTGTAAGATTTATAAATGAATTTTCTCATATGGTTCTGGCATTTTTGGACATTATATCATAATTCCTGTATCCATAGTACCTAAGGATACTTTTTCATATATCTACATTATTACAAAAACAGGATAACAGCAAACACCTACAATGGCCAGGAACTACAATAACATGCCACAATTTACAAGCAAACTGCACCAGAAAAACAATAAAGAAAACAAGAGACAAACATAAATAATGATAGGAACTTGGGACAGCCGGACTTGGACTTTTTTCTTCTTTTTGAAATCATCTTTTTACTTCATCTACCTGATCTCCACTGCTGCCATCTTCTGTCCTTTTCTTCTTGTTGCTAGCTCGATTGTTACCTGGGGGAAAAATGAAAATGTCCATGCTACCTGTTTAAATTATCATAGTCCAATTTTAAAACAGGAAATTATCATTAGTTTGTATTTTTGATTGATTTTTTAACCTATGCATACAACGGTATAAATAGAATTTAACCATTGTACAATGATTCTATGAAGAAAACATCTTTCAGAGGTTGAAGCAATATAAAATTAAAAATTAATTTGTGGAGCGATTTCTTGCCACTCAAAATTCAGAATTTAAGAAATATAATTTCAACTTGCTGAGCGGACAAGTCAGTTGCAAATTCAAATTAACTTGCAATGCAGAGAAATTACTTTCTGCAGGCAAGCAGGAGATAGCTTAATCTTCTGATCTTTCTGATAAATGTTGTTACCAAAGCTTAAAAAACAAAGTTACATATAGTCTTGAAGTAAGTGAGAACCGAACCGTCAATCCAAAACGAACAATCCAAGGACAATGGCAACATCAGAAACAAAAAGAAGAAGAAAAAAAAAAAAAAAAAAAAAAAAAAAAAAAACAGAGACACAACCTGGGTACAACACAGAAAAGAAAAATGAAGGCACACACACACAAAGACGAACAACACGGACCCAATAAAAATCATGGGTGAGATCAGGTGCACCGGTATAGTAAGCATCTCCTGCTTCTTATAAGATACCCGCCGTGTTGAACATGTCAAAGTCGGTAGTAAAGTCAAATCCGGTAGAAGAAACAACAATTCTGATTTAGAGGGAAAGATCTGTTGTCATCTGCGAAACAGATATCCCATAGCGGTCCACAAGATGGTGATGTCGACCGTTAAACTTATGGAGGGATGACTTCAAGTTTTGGGTAACATACCCTCGTTGAAGTAGCCTATTTGTGAGCAACCGGGCTCTATCAAGGAAGTCACTGTATCGAACACAGGCGCTTGAATGGCGAATGGGCTGGGAGATGTAAACTCCATATGCCGCCGCTGTCGGGATGTTGCTACAAAGAAAATGGAAGTTTACTATATGAAAGGTGAAGTTATCGCGTATGTCGTACAGCTTAGTTTGAAGTCTACCTCTGTTGTCAATTTCAAAGTGAAGGTCAAGGAACGAGGCTGGTGTTGAATTGTCTGTGGTATCCTTAATCTCGAGCTCTTTTGGATAGATTAAATGAAGAAAATCACCAAAGCGAGGGTTGTTTAGTGACAAAATATCATCTATATAACGGAAGCTTAAATTGACGGATTGGCCAGTTTTTTATCTGTATTTTGAAGAAGCCCTTCGATGAATTCAGCTTCATAAGAGTGAAGAAACAGATCGGCTAGGAGAGGCGCACAGTTTGTGCCCATAGGAATTCACATGGCCTGTTGAAAAACAAGCCCTCAAAACTGGATAAATATATTGTCGATCAGAAACTCTAACATTTTAACTTGCTTTAAATAAATCCAATAGCAGCAGTGATTATACTCCTTTTCTTGATCTTGATATATCAATTAATCAAGGAAAGTTGAACACTAAGGTTTATGATAAAAGGGATGATTTCTCCTTGCCTATAGTCAATTTTCTCCATCTCGACAGCGATGTTCCGTTAGCCCCTTCTTACGGGGTCTACATTTCACAACTTGTTCGATATGCACGAGTATGTATTGATGTTTCTGACTCCAACGAGCGAGATCTTTGTCTCACTGAAAAACTTCTGCATCAAGGGTTTAGATATCATAAATTAATGAAAACATTCTCTAAATTTTATTATAGATACATTGACTTATTAAGAAAATTTGGTTCTACATGCAGGGCTCTTATACATCAGGGCATTTCACATCCAAACTTCTATGGCAATATCATTTACAAAGCGCATAAATTCAAAAATTGTCCTTCAAAACTTATTAATCCTTTGAACAAACTTATTCATAAAGGATATAAATACAGCATTGTTGTTAAATCGTTACTGCTGGTTTTTGTTGGCAAAAATATTGATTATCTTCTAAATGCTCTACACCAAAACTAAATTTAAACAATTTTTCATATTGGCAGTATTTGTCATTGCACAATATCATGTTCTTCTTTCATAATTGATGACGTTGTTATACCAAATCTATTTAGAAGTATTTCAATTGAAGTTTCATATGTTAGAAGGCTTGATATCATAGTCAACGGAAATTATGTCCTTAGCTAGCTGTCAGTAACTGCGAGCATTAGTCCGGACAGTACCTGTGTGTATTGTCTTCATGTTTAATGTACTTCATTGTAAGGGTACTCGTCTTGATAAGTTGGTTTTTTTTCTGGTTTGATTTTTACTGTGAGTCTTTTGTGTAATTGTTTTTTAGCCATTCACCACACATAGGGGGAGGGTTTGAATCCAAGAAAACGAGTTTAACCCCACAGCAATTTTTGCGCCTGTCCCAAGTCAGGAATATGTTGGTGATTGACTTGTCCGTGTCTTCTTATAAAATTTTAGTTTCTTGATATTTGGGTTATTGGATGTGGTTTGTTTCCATTGATTTATTCACTTTTTACCCTTTTGGAGCCATTTAGGGCTTGCTATATGGTGTGAGATTCCTCACTTTGTTGAAGACCGTACGGTGACCCCTAGATGCTTTGTTTTGGGTCGTTTTAACCTCGATATGGGATGTTGTCTCCTTGACATTTACCCCATTTCCTTTCTTTTTCATATAGGTAATTCTATATTCTTCATATAGGTAATTCTATATTCTACACTTCCATTTTAAGCAATTTTAAATGAAATAACACGAAATTTGAAATTAGTTTCTCGCAATTTGTAATGATTTACAGGCAGACATGAAGTACATTAAATGCATAAAGTGTACACCTCTGTATGTAAATAGGTCTTCTGTAATACAAAGCAATATTACTGTGCAGTCCAACAGAGCACAAAAATTAAAAATGTCTGTTATAACACTTGATCAATACCTTTTGCAGTTTTCTTTGGCTTTTCTGCAGTGTCTAGCATCTTTTTGTGCTTGAGTGCCTTTTCTTAGTCATCTACAACAAATGAAATGTGTTTTTAAAAGTGAAAAGGACATGTTTCCATATCCAAAATAAATTTTCTGAATGAAAATTAAATTACTGCAATGTGTACTGTTGGTCCTTTTGATTATTGATGTTATATAGGAACAATTTCCAACTGATCATTTTACATCTCAATTCCCACATATATGCACTTTTGAGCCTATTTCCTCTGAAACCATACAATGTCTCTAATATTTGTGATATATAGGTTTATTGGATTTCCCTTTATACATATCAAAATATTTGTTGTAACTACAACAAATTTGCCTGGACTTTTATATGTCTTGACTATATGTTGACCCGAGAAATCACAATGTTTCACCTGACACTATGACTTGATCTGAATATATCAGAAAAAAAACGTGTGGTTCCCTCACAAAAATTTAATTTCTTCTTTCAGGCATAGTAAATTTTTATGCCAATAAAACAGAATATCCAAATCTGGGGACTGTGACTTATTTATTTGTATTCACTGTATATGTATTCCATAAAAGTCCTATACTATCAATTGCAGCACCATGCAGTACCACAAATAGTGTACCCAGATGCAGTTTATCAGAGCATTCCTAGATTTCTATTTTCATCACACTTTAGAAATTAAAGGAATCTCGCAACATCTCCATATTTCATCTAAATCGATACATATGTGCATTAAGCAGACCATAGTAATCATCTAAACTCCATGTAATCTTATTGCAGGGCTTGGTACTTTTTTAAAATCCCACTTGGGAGGTTGATTTTAAATTTCACAATTACCTGCATTTTTTAAAGAAAATACAATTGTCCTAAGATTTTTTCGGCAAAAATTGCCCCAAAAATTTTATACTGAAATTTTTCAAAAACTGAAAAGGATAAAAACCAATAGACCCTTCCACGATAACTGCGGTCCTGCAATTTTGAGTGGAAAATAAAAACAGTTCCCGCAAAAATGACGTCGTAGAACAATAAATAAAGACGTCACGTATACTATGACGTTTCATTTTACCCACTCAAAGGCATATGAGCGCATGTGCAAAATTCAGGACCGCAGTTATCGTGAAAGGGTCTATATCCTGTCCTTTAGCTTGGGCCTTTCATCTACTGTCTCTCAGCCCAAGCTGCTGCTACACCAGTCATTAATTGTGCTTGTTTAGTGCCAGATTGATAAAATTAAAGAAGTAGGATCAAAGAAGACAATTTCTCACTATTAACAGAGTTCATATAGACTGTGCTTTTTAAGACAGGTACTCATCAAGCCACTTTAAATATCCAACATGTTTCCATGTACTTTCCATTTGTTTATTACCCAAACATTTCATATATTCTTTAATTGTCAGTTCCAATTCTCTAAATTGTAAATATGATGCCGAACTATTTTTGGATTTTGTGTATGTACACATTTTTCGTGTTCTTTTAATGTCAATACAGTGTCTGAAGGAAGCCAATAAACTGGTACCCTTTATACATTAAGCACCGATTAACCAAGCATAAAAATATGGAACAAAATTGGGAACCAGATTAATCATTTATGATGTGACCAAATACTGATAAACCAAACTATATACTTATCTGGCTTTCAGGGACAAGATCTTTACTTAACTAGGTACTTGAAAGTGGGAATTACAAATCCCAGTATTGTTTAGCCAGTTAACAATGATATGAATGACGAGAATAATAAACTGAACAGTAAGAATGGTATGTTTCTTTTACTGATTAGTACACTTAGTATCCGTGTCATTCTGGTCATTTGGTATTGGCTTAACAATAGGATCAGTTTTACACGGAAAATTATATCCGAGTTAAGCTGATTTGTATGATGGGTGTGTTTTAAAATTATATAAAAGAAACTGGTTGTATTTTGTGTTGTTTTTTATTTGTCTAAACCTTTTATTGTAAACCTAGCTCTTCCCCCAAGGAAATATGTTTATACCTGTACGTAGCAATATTTTTGCTGCATAATTACGACCATTGTCATATTGAGCCATACATCTATCCCCCTCTTGCAAATCAGCTACATCACCATCCTCTCCGTTGGTGTAATGGAACATCTGGTTTAACTTGAGAACTGTATAGATCCCGTCCTCCCCAAATTTGACCACCACCCATTCCACTGTAATTATTTAAAGAATTTGCAACTTTTATAAATATTGTTTTCAATTTCTAATTACAATGTTCACATATAAATTAAACTTGATAATATGTGTATATATATTATATTTACAGTGCCATGGTCGTCCAGGACAGATAACTATTGTAATATATATTGCATGCCTTGTATTCAGATAGAAAGAACCATAAAGACCATTAGGCTGTTGTTTTTGTATTTCTAGTTTTACGAACCCTCCTACACTGTACCTTAAGAATTTGGCCCTAAAATTGAAAAAAAAAATGCTTTTTCAATTTCATTTTTATCTTTTTTCCTACCCTACAAATTAATATTTAGCCTATTATTCAATAAAATTCCCGTTGTTTTAATCCAAATTATAGTTTTTTTGACCGACCCCAGTTTTTCTGGAATTTTATTTATTATTTTTTCTTCCTCCTACCCACCAACATTTAGGAAAAAGTTCGTAAAACTCAAAATTAAAAAACAATGACCTTGAAAAGACTATTTGTATAATGTTTTTATTGGTCAGATTTGAATTAACAGTCTGTTCTGTTATGCATTAGTCTGATGCCCTAGACTAGTAAATTTGAATTCGTACTAGTAAATTTTAAAACAATGTAATAGCCAAACTAGACAAGAAAGAATTTTTTGTTGCATAAATTCTTAATTGCATTTTCCTTACATCATAATCTAGATATTTTGTTTCTCCAAGTTTATTTGTCTTAAGTTCCTTAACTTGTTACTTACATACATGTGCATTGTACAATGTAGTATGCATCAAAGCTAGTTTGTTATTCTAGTAACAAACGAGATTCTGGTGGCCAAAAACTGAAATGAAATTGTAATTGTCCCTTTCGGACTTGTACATTTTGATTCAGACTAGTATATCTGTTACCTGAACTAGCCAAAAGGACAAGTAATGAAAAAAAGTTTCTGCAAGGCTGGAATTATGGTAACAAAAAAATAAAATAAAAAAAAAAAAAAAACAGTGATGCATTGAAAACCATGTTGTTGCACATTTGCTGTTTTTTGTGTGACCATTAGTTCAAAATCTAATCAAAACTAGTGATGTTCCAATGATCAATATATAATCGATTGGTTTTTCACATGAAATCAATTAATTTAATATAATTTTAAATAAAAATCGGATACCAGTTAAATTTTGCAAATAATCTGTAATCAATTATGATTTTTTTACAGTATATGATTCCCAACACTTATCAAATTCAAAACACCTGTTAGAAATCGTCAGCACAGTCTAAGTAGTGCCTGCACCGATTCTGAGTATACAGCATGTACAATGTATTGAATGACATAACAATAAAGAAAACTGGTCAATGGCAGATAGCCACTACAATCTTTTTGTTTTTGTTGTTGTCAGTTAACATTTTCAGATGCCAAAAAGAGGATTAAATTCAATTTGTACCTGTATTTGAGCAAAAGACAACCACATCTGGTAAGTAGTTTTAATTTTACATCAGTCATGTCAGTTTTTGACAGTGATTTCCTTACTGGTGTATCTGATAGGCAGAATGTTCTTGATGGAACTTAGCTATAGGCTAATGATCTGACATTTCCTGAACATCCAGTGTTCTCCCCAGGATTTTGTGATAGAATAGGGGTAAATTTCTGAGCAATGACACGCGTCGTGCAATGTGATCTGTGTGTCGAATACGTCTGCATAACCTGCCACTATCATGGATGGATATTGTATTACATGTATGACATGTTTTCTCATAGGCATCTTCTTAATGACAGTCTCAAGCATATTAACTCCAGTCTTTTTGGATACATCTTTTTATCATGCTTCTGTTATTGAAATGCAAAATTACAACTTGTTTTTCCATTCATTGTACCTTTGAAAAATCTAGAGCAAACAAGGGAACCACCTGCATTTCAGAATGAGAGGATATACAAATGTATGTAACATAAACTAAACGACCCTCTCCCTTTTTGTGTGCTATCAAAAATGAGTTTCTCCTACATTCTATTCTGAAGAAAGGCCATATTTGTTGCTAAGACTCAATAGGAAAAGTTTTTTTTTCAGTATTTTTTGCTCTCAAATTATTAAGTTTATTCAAGTTTTATTTTGGGTAAACCATCAACATAGAAATTTAAGAATCTCTGATTTTGTCGCTGGATGAAAACATATCTCACATGTATTCATTAAACTTAATGAGTGAGATGAAAAAGTAAACATCACAACATGAATATTTTCGTACCAAGTACAACGTCCAGCCGGACGGCAAAGTATCGATTTTCCCATTAAAACCGCATTTCTCATGACCAGAGAAACAAGTGGAGAAAATTGATTAAAATATTACCGCCAGGTGGCGCTTTACGCACAAACAATTTGTTTACAGGCACCTGTCTCTGGAAAACGCCTTATTTACTTACAAATTCAATAAATATAGACGTAAGATAATTTTCCACAAAACTTAATAAATTTCTAAAGGTGTCTGGCAAAAGATGATTCCCAAATATCATAAAACTATTATGAACTTTCGCATCAAAGTTGACCTCTCGGAACATAAACAAATTTTGGCGACGCGGAGGGTTAAAAATTCTTTGGAGAAAAAGCTGACACAAATTCGTTATCGCGTATGAATATACCTGAAAATGGGCGTGAACATACTTTGATACATACTTTATGAATAGGAAAAATGCCCCGATCGTTTCTCGTTTTGGCTACTGAGTTCTTTTTGTTTGAAAACATGCATTGATTATTAGATTTCTCCTCCCACTTTCGTAGATTTATACATGCTTATATCCAAATGTACGTAAAATTTACATGAAACATATATTTTTTAAGGTTCCATGATGCAACTAGAGTCTTAAAAAAGTTGACCAAATCAACTAAAAAATATGAAATATATTTTTTTTCGGTTTTGGATTTTTAAAACCACGTGTTGAGGCGTGGTATGTCGCCGTTCATCGGGTATTTAGCATGCGATAATAAGTATTCCATTCTTTTGATATGTTTGTAAATATTTTACATGTTACCAATTGTCCAGAATCTTATTTTCTCTCATATAATTTGATCTTTATTGTATCCTGTTAAATAATAGAAATGGCAACAATGATATTATCTCCCCTTTTCACCGCTCGTGCATCAAACAGCTTGTACAATCGAGTGACCATTAACACAAGTTATGGAAAATGTTTATCTTGGACAGAAAAAACGATATTATATTTTAACTTTGAAATATTTCACGAATTAATTATTTAAAAGCCCATAATCGAACTTATGAAAAGCAGGTCAAATTAAGGTCATAACTCGTCCTGATCTATTTTGAGATTGCCGTTAATAATATGAGGTGAAGATCCAATATTATTCCATGAAATTCTAAAGACATTTTAAACTGTTAAAAAGAAACACAAATTTTTTTTCGCTGTTTTATTATTATTTAAGCTTTTATCAATATTACTTCCTGGTGCAGTTGGGATTAAAGATAATCACAAAATGGTAGCACCATTACGAGGGGATTCCCCTTATTCGTCAGTTCGGTACGAAAAGGCTGACAGAATTCCGTTATCCGCGATATATATCTTTATTTGATGAATTGAAAGCTGGATAATATTGAAATACAGCTTGTACTAAAGGGATTTTTCGTTTCTAATTTTAACATTGAAGATATCAGTCTTTTTTTCTCGTCGGCAAACTAGGTCAGATGAAAACACGCCGAACTTTTTGTTAAATAGCAAAGAAACTTGATTTGTTTAAAGCATTTTAGTGACACCAACAGCAAAAATGATAATATGGGAGTGAAAGCGTTTTACAGCTTTAATTCTAAACATTGAAAATTTGTGTTGTGTTAGTATTTTTTAACAGGTCTGAGAAATTCTACTGACACGCATTTTTCAATGGAGGTCAGGTGACTCGAGTCATGAGAAACGCAGCCATTATAGACATTGCCATCCGGCTGGTCTAGACAGTGAATTTAAAATTCATTTTCACTTCATGTGCACTGGAAGTCGCCATATTGTTTACAAACTTCGGTCACGTGACATTTTTCAATGCACAAGTAATATGCTAGATCGACTACAAACATTTTTTTTTAGCTAAACAGTAGTTATAATTATAATAAAATGTCACATAAATAGTAGAAACATTATGCCTAATCGGTGTGTTTATTAGCTCACCTGACCCGATGGGTCCGTCCGTCGTAAACTTTTTCAAAAATCTTCTCCTCTGAAACCACTAAACCAATTTTAACCAAACTTAGCCTGAATCATCACCAGGGTATCCTCTTTCAAAATTGTATCCGATGGGTCAGAGGACCAAACAACATGGCTGCCGTTACTAAAAATGGCACATAGGGGTAAATTGCTGTTTTTTGCAAATAACTCGAAAACCGTTACAGATATCAAAAATATGACATGGTGTAAAAGTGATCAGCATGGCAAGATCTACCCGCCCTGCAATTTTGAAGAAAATCTGATTACCGGTTTTTGAGTTTTTGCCCCTTTTCCGAAAATTTTTCAAAATTTTAATATTTTTTAGTTTTTATCAAAGAAACTATAGCAGATAGAGGTCAACTTTTCATTGCAAAAATGTTCAGCATATCAAGATCTACCCACCCTGAAATTTTGGAGAAAATCCAAAAACCCTTGTAGGAGTTATTGCCCTTTTTCACAGAATTTTCAAAATTTTCATATTTTTCGTCTTTTATTTCTAAAACTTTAGAAGATGAAGGTTAAGTGTAAATTGATAAAATGTTTGCCATACTTTTGTGCCTTCAAAAAAGGTGTTGAAAATTGATCGTTGACCGCCATTTTCAAAATGGCCGCCAAAAAAGGCGGGAAAAAATTCAACATTGTTCAATTTCAATAAGATTTGGTTTCCTAATAGATGGTGATGTTGCGACTTCAAAACCAGTGTTGAAAATTGTTTGTTGACCGCCATTTTCAAAATGGCCGCCAAGAAAGGCGGGAAAAATCAACGTTGTCCGATTTCAATGAAATTTTGTTTCCAAATAGATATCGAAGTTGCGACTTCAAAAACTGATGTTGAAAATTGTTCGTTGAACGCAATTTTCAAAATGGCCGCCAAAAAGGCGGGAAAATTCAACATTGTCCAATTTCAATGAAATTTGTTTCAAAATAGATATTGATGTTATGACTTTAAAACTTATGTTTGAAATTGTCATTGCCCACCATTTACAAAATGATGTTTTTACTTCAAAACTGGTGTCGAAAGTGGTCCTCAGCAAGAATGTTTTTGTCAAAAAATATAGTAAAACATGAGCAGCCTTTTAAATACAGTTGAAGATATTAGTGGTGTTCCAGCTACCAAAGATTGAGAGACTGAAGTTCAACTGTATAACTTACAATGTTAGCTTGATTGTCGTATTGTGCTTCATAGTTCTCTTCAAAGTATAAGAAATATGTTTAAACTAGATTAAAAAGGGGAACCCTGCCAAAATTTTTTTATGGAAAGGGGGACTTGGAATGTTTTGATTTCAGCAATATGCATTATCTGAATTATAAGGGGAACCCCTGCCAAATTTGTTTTTTTGAATGATGGTCTGAAATTGGTTGTAATGTATAGTGGTGCTTTAAACTACCGTTGAAACTGCTGAATCTACTTGCCCAATTGGAACCATACTTGATGACAACTGTCCATAGTCGGTACCTATCGAAGAATGTGTCTGGTAAGTCTGCATGTATTCCAAGATGGCCGCCAGCGGGAGACATAGTTTAACATTGGACCCTATGGGAAAACACATTCAAAGACATTCTTCTCTGAAAGTACTCGGTCAGTTTGAATCAAACTTGGTCACAATAGGCCATTAATGGTCTTCTTACAAAATATGTCTGACATGTCTGCACCTCATCCAAGATGGCGGCCAGCGAAGACCATTGTTTAACATTGGACCCTATGGGGAAAACACGTTAAAAGATTTTCTCCTTTGAAACTTCTAGAAAATGAGACACTTTAACATTGGGTTACTTTGGGCTGCAGTTTATGCCAGTCATGGATCAGGTGAGCTATACAGGCTCTTGAGAGCCTCTAGTTGTTTATGCAACATGCTACCTGAGCAAAAAATATGGCGTCACGTGAAAAAACTTATATCGGACGTGGAAAATATCAACCAGAAGGAAAGCGTCGGGGTGGAAATTAGGCCTAAAAAATACCTGTGTTTCCGGTAACGTACTCTTCAAAATTAGGGTCGGTAGGTAGGCATTTTTTTTTATTTTTCCAAAACTTTTTAAAAAGACATATAGGAGTAATTTCTAGACTCTAACAGTGCCTGTTAAAAATTGCTAAAAAAACTTTAGGGTGGGCATTTTTAGCCCAAAAAATCTAGGGTTGGTCGGGTTACCGGAAACACAGATGTTTTTTTTAATCTGCCTGATAGTGTAGGGGTGACATAAGCTGGTAGGCATTTTTAGCCCAATCTAGGGTTGGTCGGGTTATCGGAAACACAGATGTTTTTTTTTCTGCCTTATAGTGTAGGGGTGACATAAACTGGGTTTCTGTTGTGTTACGCTGGTTACACTAACAATAGGTGACGGCTGATAATCCCGAGGTCAAGATTCGTACCCCGTGATGTTACGAGACGTTGCTAAAGACGCATCAACAACGGTTGCGATGTGAATATTTTCCGGGAAAAAAATCAAAACACTTTTGACCAATGAAACACGACGTAAACGTGGCCGTCACCCCTTACATTAAACAAATTTTATTCGCACAAAAAGATGCAAAAGGGATCGGACACAAGTTATTACAACATTAGAAACGTCCTCTCCCTTCGAAAATTATATACAGAAAACAATAATCAAAATGACGACTATTACATAAAGTTACAACAGTAAATATGTGTATATAATTATTTATAAATGGTTTCAAATGAAAGAAAAATTCAAAATAAGAAAAAATGATAACAAAGAAAGCAAAATAATAATCAATTAATCAAATAAGGAAAAAAAGCCAAATAAAACAACGAGTTGAAGGGAAGTGGTGAAAATTGCTCAAAACATAAAATACTTTTATAACATATTCAATCGGTGTGTTGCTCTTATAAAAGAATGAACATTTTTGAACATTTCAATGTTTTGGATATGTGTCAGATTACTGTCACCAGCCAATAGCAATTCAACAGATATGGCAAAATGTCTCAATTTATTAAATAAAACAAACCTATCTTCTTCATAAAAACAACATTCCAAAAAGTAATGTATGGCATCTTCATACGGGTGACCGCAGGGACAAGCTGGATTAGGAACTATATTAACACGATGAAGATCAGCGTATAAGGAACTACACATGTTTCTTAATCTAGTGTGAATTATATTAATCTTTCTATCCCCAAAACTAAAGTATGTAGGTGGCTTACTGATTTGCAACTTAGTCTTTTTTCTTTTTTTTTAAATGTTGATATTTGGAGAGTCCCGAATGTCTTGACTAAGACGATTCCATTCTACAACGGTAGAAGGAAAAAAAATCTTTTTGTTAATTCTAACCTGCAACTTGGTGAAATATGATTGGAACCATCACGTAAATTATAATTAGAATTTTCACTTACTAATGGTGGCATTAGTTCACACAGATACTCAGGAGCATGATG
The DNA here is from genome assembly GCA_002080025.1 of Modiolus philippinarum. Taxonomy (NCBI): domain Eukaryota; kingdom Metazoa; phylum Mollusca; class Bivalvia; order Mytilida; family Modiolidae; genus Modiolus; species Modiolus philippinarum. The sequence continues at coordinate 131,494 of MJUU01013619.1, read as the reverse complement.
TTTATGTATTGAATAAAATAAATTAAGCCTCCTAACTTTTCGTCTATCCGATAACTCTTCCCAGCCTGTTTCTGAATATATTGATTCACAACTAGCAAACTGTGGTAAACCTGTGACAATTCGACCGGCTTCCATTTGAAGCCTGTCAAATCTATCAGAATCTTGCTGACTACAACTTGACCGTAGCTCACAAAAGCATATTCCATTGTTGGATGTATGAAAGTTAAGTAAATGCGAGATAAATAATTTCTACTAAGTACATACTTTATTTTTTTCAAAACATTTAATTTTTTACTAACAGATTCTATATTATTTTCTATGTGTGTATGAAATTTTTCCATTACTGTCAAACGTTATTCCTAAATGTTTATGGAAGGGGACAAATTCTACTTGTTCGTCGTGAAAATTAAAAATAATATCATCAGGTATTGGATAATTGGAGAAAATCATTGCTTTGGTCTTCTGTGGATTGAAGTTAACAAGCCATTTATTGGACCTGTCAGATATAGTTTCTAAGTCGCTGTTCGAGTCATCTTCAAGATTGTAAGGACTAAGGCTTGCATAGGAGAGTGAAGTGTCATTCGCAAATAATCTAGCTAAACTAATTAGATCATCTGCTATATCGTTAACATACAGTAGGAAAAGTAAAGGGCATAATACTGATCCCTGAGGATCTCCAGCAGAAAAGGTTTTAAGGGAGAATGAGTGTTATTAATAAATACACTTTGCTGTCTGTTAGATATATAACTTTGCATACTCTGTCAAAGGCTTTTGAAATGTCACAAAGTACTAAAGACGTGAAACACCAATCATCAAGAGCCATACATATTCTATAATAAATTTCTATTAACTGGTGGACAGTAGAATGACCAGGAATAAATCCCGATTGAAATTTGTATAATAAATCATTAGATATCAAAAAAATTAAAAACTGCTTTAAGCACTAATCTTTCAAAAACCTTACCAACTGCTGATAGTAAAGAAATGGGCATATAATTTGAGGTAACAAGTTTGTCACCTTTTAAAATAGGGGCATAACTGATGCCATTTTCCATTTTTCTGGAAACACTGATTTAGTCAATGATATATTGAACAACTTAGATAAAAGATAACATAAAGAATCTTTAGTATGTTTCAACATATGATGACTAATTTGGTCCAAACCTGACGCTTCACCCAATTTTAAAATTTGAAGGACATCTCACTTGGCTTGGCGATACTTGAATAGAATTAATAGAGTTTTCGGTTCTAGGTGGAAAAGGGGGCACATCGACGTGGGATGTATCTAATGATGATATTGAACAAAAGTAGTCGTTGAGAAGGCAGGCCTTTTCGTAGTCATCGGTAATTAATTCGCCGTTAGCATTATTTAATTGTGTAATGCACGAGTGTGTTCCACCCGACTTAACTATCCTTTTAACTAGAGACTAATAGGACCTTGAAGATTTATTTGAATATTCATCCAAAATATTATTAACATTAAGATAAAATTAATCCTTTATAAAATTTTTCACATTGTTAACATGATTTCGTTGCTTTTTATATTTATTCAAATCAGAAATATTTTTGAACGGCGAGCCTGTTTATGAAGTCGATCACGCTTTCTTATCTCCCTCCTTAACTCGGAGTTGAACCAAACTTGGTCATTTGGCCGAACTGTAATTTCCTTCTGCGGGACACTGTCTTTTACGAATTCTAAAAATTTATTAGTGAAGTTTAGACAGTTTTCATCCATGTCAGACTCTACAGACAGTATTGAATCCCAGTTAAATGTACTTATATCCTCATTGCATTTAACAAAGTCAGCATGCTTGTAGTCCCAAATTTTACGTTTATATGTATTCTTAAAATTACAAGGAACCTTAAGGTAAATAATAGTTGCATCGTGATCGCTATATTTTCTGTCAATCGGTAAAACATGAGCATCGTCAAAAGTGCAATTTTCTGAAACTATATAGGGTCTAATAAGGATTGTCGAGTATCACATTTCCGGGTTGGTTCCGTTATCACATTTTGTAGACCATTTAGTCCCATTATGTTAAATATCTCATGAGACTTTTCAGTAAGAAGATCGACGTTGATGTCTCCAGTAATCAAAACATGTGGGGAATAATTAAGAGCATTTTCAATAGACTGATTGAAGTTGAGCCAAAAAGGGTGATTATCATTTGGTGGTCTATAACAACACAAAGAAGTAATTTATAATAAGGGAAGGAAATTTCGAGCCAAATTAGTTCGCCTTCGAATTCTAAATCCGTAGGACGTTCAGCGTGAATATAGTTACTAGTATTAATTATTACGCCACCTCCTGACCTATTTCGATCTAGCCTGAAGGGTTCTTTAGTATAACCTTCTATAATTATGTCATCATGCTGAATACTTTCATCCAGGTGTGTTTCAGTTAAACATAAAATGTCTGCTTCATTACAAACACTTTCTACATAATCAGTTTGTGCAAACTTCTTATGTTTAAATGAAAGACTGAAATTTCACCCATCAATGTAGGGCCAGGGTTTAATTCAATATCATTACTAAGTAAGATCATTAGTAAAATAATAATTGTTGAAGCTTGGTTCATCAGAAGTTCTTCAAAGTAAATGGAATAAATGGCTGTGTATATATATTTACTCTTTGCCACCATCATCAAAAATTCGTAAGATAAAAATCGACCTTTCAGTCTGAAGAGCAACTTTTTGCATGTTAAAGAATATGTATTACAGTAGAAGTGACCTATCGAAATACGAAATGCTTGAATATCATTACCCATTATCAAATACACAATCATCAATACATAAATCAGATAGGTCAAATACATACTTAAACATACATATGAAGCAAAGCATCACCACTCCAGGTAAGTTGTAAAATATATACAGACATTTTCTGTTGTCAGACAAACAAAACAATGTGTATGTACATGAAAAAAATAAATACTTAAGAAGGAGAAATACAAAACTTCTAATTTGAATCATTTGAAATAAATTGAAAAGTGTTTTGTCAAGCAGCGTACAGTTTTTTAATTCAGTAAAAGAAAAATTATATAAATACTTCTAAATTTAAAATATAAATACTGTAAACCAACACTATTCGCAAGATAAGAAAAAAAAACGATTTGAAATCAAATTTTCGCGATGTCAAGAATTCTATTGGCTTATTAAAATTGTAGCTAATATTAATGTTAAACTATCGGCGAAGAAGTTTGCGAATAGTTTAATATGAAATTGAAATTATGATTCGCGAGAACGAAATCTACACGAGAGAAAAAAAGGTTTACAGTATATATCAGACAAGTTAAACATACATGATACAAAGAAGAAAACAAAATCATAATAAAACTATATACAAGTAACAAATATCTTGAAAACTAGAGAAAAACAAATATTATGAAACAATTTAAGAATCATTGTGCTGATATTCAAGATCATTTTTTTCAGCAGAAACTCTTTAAAAAATGCAGTTTTGAACTATTTTAAACAATGAAAATTGTTTTTATAAAATAAATTTAGGCATTCATATTTCGAAAAAAATATGAGCACAGGAATAGGTACTGCAAAACACGTTTCAGCTCGATATCACAGTGAAAGAGCTCTTTAGAATTGATAAACATACCAATTTTGAAGTCGAGATAAGTACCCATCATCGATCTATGGACGGATATCCTCTGCTTATATATATATACTTTTACGTGACATGTCATTTACTTTTTTAAACAATGAAAAACTTTATTTTCTAATATTTTTTTTAGACATGCCGATTTTGTAATCAAGCACACCAATGGTTGAAAACCATGCGTAAATTTTTCACAGTGATTTATAAATATACCAATTAAGTAATCGAGAAGACCACTACGATATCAACACATGTGTTTTTGTTTACAAGGGACGAGACCTTTTCGATTACTTCTTTCACATGAGTATAGGAGAACAACAAACAAAAATACGCGATGTTTTAAAACAAACAGGACAAACGCTGTACTGTTTCAACAAATAGTGACTACAAATGGTAACTAAAAAGTGTACGGTCTAAGTCGAACAGGCCATTACTTGAGTAAACACGTGGTTTTGTTTATAAATAATCAAAACAAATTCTAAAATGACACGTGGTAAAAATAATAAATTTAGTTTATGGGATTACGAACTCGAATAATAAATGTGCGTACTTTGTACACCTTTACAAGATATGTCTCCTAAGGACAAATGAATAACTCAACAAAGTTTTATGAAATGGATCTATTTTCCGTCAGAATATAAGAAGAAACAACCTACAATTTTTCAAGCTGTTTTGATATTTTTTATGGGACCTGTAGAAAAGGTAAGAGTTTGATTACTCGTTAAATTACAAAATGAATACTTTCTAGTTAATCAAGTATACTCATAAGCAGTATAGGAAATTGGCAAAAAAGACAAACAACAATACTAAGAACAGAATGTTCAAAACAAACGTTAATGTAAGATAATATATTTCATTGCCTATAAAGCTATCTGGTCGGCTTCTTCAATGATCCTAATGAGGGTTTCATCAGAATCCACGGTGTTCTCGGCAAAAATTCTCCCATCGAATGTCCAAAACGCGTGAGTAGTCCTAGCCCTTTTTTGGATGTTAAGTTGTTTGACAATAGACTGTCTTGCTGTGGTGAGGTCCTCTGTAACAAATATATTATCAAGATTATGTCTAAGTTGCTTTTTAGCTTTATATATTGAGTTCTTTATTTTCCAGTTTCTCAGACGACATATTATCTGGCCTTTACCATTGCGCAATTGACCAATTATGTGTGATCTGTTAATGTCATCGAGACATAAAGCAGGTGTCAGTTTCAGCTTCTGGTTTACTATTTCTACCACTATTTCATCTGTACGTTGGATATCAGATTGTGACATGGGTACATTATGGAAACGAACGGACGTACGACGACCATACTGATCCAGTTCTTCTATTTTGTTATTAAGGCTCTTGATTTCAGTTTTAAGTCGAGTATTGTCAGCCATATAATTTGAGGTTGCATTTGCAAGATTTCTAAATTTTTCAAATTTCTGTTCCATATGTTCCATATCTCGCCCCATCTGTTCTCTTAAATCTTGGTTTTCATATTGTATACTACTTAGAATAATTTTCATAATAGCTGCAAATTTTTATGTAAAAGGCTTACTGAGAATTGCTCACCATCTCTATGAAAAAGTCAACAATAGATTGGTAAATGTTCATGATAGACTTCCTTCACAACGTACACACTGTAACTCCATAGACGCCCGTCGATATTAAATTGTATACATTGTCATAAATATGTACTTTTAGGTCTTTTGATGTCACGTGTCTTTTCAGGTTGATTGACATTGACCAAACATACATCTTGGAGCGAATAAAAAAAAATATAAATAAATTTTCAGCAATTGTTGACCTTATTATTATTTTTTTTCTCTAAATATTAAAATTTCACTGAATAAATTTAATTTGTCTCTAGTATGGAAAAATTACATGTTTCTATGTGTACCATTGCATGTTTATATTCTTTGGTTGGGTTGACATATCTTTTATTTTAATATTGCATTTCAAATAACTACATCGGCGAATCAAGCCTTCAAACAATTGATATTAATAGGGTAAAGGTTAGTAAATTTCCAGAAAAGGGGAGTAAAAGTAGATTTTTGTCAATATTTGCCTAAGATTTTGCACGAAATTCACAATTTTCAGAAACATTCCCCCGTTCCATCCGCGGATCCAGTCTTCGAAAAAGTCGACGTTTTGCCGTATTTATATCAAACTAATCTTGAATTTTCAACTTTACATTTCGAATTTTCAACTTACCATTTTGAATTTTCAACTTATTATCTTGA
>MJUU01013619.1:93068-122763 GCA_002080025.1 Modiolus philippinarum | reverse complement strand
CCCCCCCATTGAACATCAAATGGTCCGTGCCTTATTGGATCATGTAGAGGTCTATCTTTCTTACGTTTATTGTGAAATGGTTCAAAGTAACAAAATATTTTAAATTTTTTAAGATATTTCTTTTGCAGAAAAGTAATATATAGTTTTTTTCGGAAAGGTGAACATTTTTTTTTTCGGAAACGTAATATTTTTTCCCGGAAACGTATAATGCCAATTTGCGGAAATGTAAAAGGCCTATATTTTCAATAAACTGACATTTTCGTTTATACATATGAAACTATGTATATAGATGAAATTTATGCGTACCCTTTGCTTAATCTGCAGTTCTGCTATTGAAGATGCAATTAACAGTAATCTGTACTGTGATGCAACACAAATTCTGAAAGATTTTATTAATTTTCTGGGTAGAACCATAAAAAGTCTGTCCCGTGATTCGAGAGTGCTCTTTACAGGAGTATTTTTTAGTTGTCAACCTTTTCTTAGTTTTTAAATTTTAAAACCATCAAAACTTTCTTCTTATTTCTCAAATTAAATCGTGTAAAATTTTGAGCCGTATGATTGATCGTGCCAGCATTAAATCTATTGGTTGATCGATAGAAAACACCACTTCAATCAATCTAAAATGCACGTGACATAGATTTACAGACGACCTCATTTTAAAGTACAAATTGATGACAAATGTATACATTTAAACCCCCGCAGACGTTTACGGAGTTACATTGTGTACTTGGTGAAGGAATTTGATCTTTTGAACTTTCTAGACCGTTTACATGTATACTCTCGTTGTAATATTACTCAGTAAGCTGTTTACTAAAAAAATTGCAGGTATTATGAAAATGATTCTATTTTCACATTCTGTTCCTTTATAAGATTATGCAAGGATTTAACTGCACTTTCAATGGCTTCAGTTACAGATTCTTTAATTATAGTACATAACTCTTCAATGAGCGATGATTTGATTTCACTCATTAAGGCAGTAACAACAGCTTGGATGACGGTAGGTTTAAGCAGTGTAGTTTCTACCAAGTTTGACAAATTGAAGGATTGGCCTTGAGTCTTAAAAGTTACTGTGTCGTCATTAGAGGGACTGCTCGACTAGCATTTTGTAAACAAAGAACGCTGTCGAGTTGCAGGAGGTTTAAATTAACTAAATACCGAAGTCACTGTGAATTTACTTTCTGCATCTGCAGAGATTCCAGAGAATGAGGAGATAAATTACGCTTTACAGAGGAACTTCTACCTGTAGACTCAGCTGCTTGACGGGGTTTGGGTGGTATAGTCTCCTTTGTTGATTGACTGGGGTCCACCATCTTGTCTGTTTACAAATCACTGACAATGAATCTGAACAATTTACCAAATTATTGACCTAGTAACAGAACGTAAATGCAATGTCTTTTTTTGAAAGTTGTTTCCAAATTGTTAAATGTTTGCTTAACGAGTCCAGTAGACAGTCACACAGAGAAATAACTCAGCTTATACCAAAAAACTTTTGAGCGATACAAACTACGTCAGGACTGGTGTCGCCATCTTGATTCCCCTTCCTAACGAGCGTAGCATTGTGGAACCGAGGACCAGTTTGGGGTGACAAGGAAAGCGTCGGGGTAGATAATTTCAGCGTAGTGGTACCTGATGCTAAAACGGCCTGGGGAGAACACTGACATGTGCACTTTAAGGTTTTAAGTTTGGTTGCAAGGCATTAGATGATATTCCATTTTGGAATTTTTGGGTTATTGTCGACATCTTACCTAAAATTTACTGGAAAATGGTTTCCGACGTCAGTTACCATAAACACCTTTCATTTGTTGATAGAATAATTTATTCCCTTTACCCTCATATACAGGGACCGCCATTTTTACCCCGTTTGACCTCTTTGACCCGCCATTCTATAGCCGGATAATTCCGGAATTTTTTCCCCATTAGCATGATTAGAATACATATAGTTTATGATATGAAATGAACACTCATTTAAGGCAGTAAATGAACATTGTACAATGCACTGTACCTTTATTTCTGGTTTGTAACCATGAACATTGTTACATTGTGATGTTTAATTATTGTATTCTCGAATCTGTACTTCAGGGGGGGGGGGCATTTTTTATGTAAATTGTCCTGATGAAGGCACTACAATGCCGAAGCATGTCGATCAATAATGATCACTGCATTCCAAGAAGTTGTTACTTTGTTCTCATATCTGACTATTAATATAAAACTACATATTTTCTGTTAGTCCGGACAACTTTTTATCAGCAAGACTAGCTGACAAAACTAACATTTTTCAAAAATTCTTGAGACACACCGAATGATTAAATAATTTTCGGTATTCTAATACCAGGTTGTTTCAAAACCTTAAATATGTTATAATTCATTGAAGTCGTGTTCTGCAAAATATAAAACTCCTTCGAAATGATAGGATAATGTAAAATTAAAAAAAAAACTAAATTGTTTTGGTCATTTGAATAGATTTAGTTTAAACCACACACTAAAAATATAACTTTTCAAACTAACATATGCTAAAATTTATTAAAATTGAGGTTCACAAAATATAAAACTCCTTCGAAAGGATATAATGAACAAGATTTTCAAACAATTTGAATTGTTTTGGACATTTTTATAGACTGACTTTAAACCACACACTAATAACCTAACTTTTGAAACTTAAATAAGCTGAATTTTTTTGAAATTGTGTTTCACAAAATATAAAACTCCTTCGAAAGAATATGATGAAGTAAATAAAAACTAAATTGTTTTGGTCATTTTTATAGACTGAGTTTAAACTGCAGACTAAAAAATCTGACTTTTCAACCCTTAAATATGTTATAATTCATTGAAATTGTTTTTCGCAAAATATAAAACTCCTTCGAAATTGATAGGATGATGTAAAATTTTCAAAAACTAAATTGTTTTGGTCATTTTCATAGACTGAATTTAAACCGCACACTGAAAATCTAACTTTTAACCAAAAAATATGCTAAAATTCATCAAAATTGTGTTTCGAAAAGTATAAAACTCCTATACTAATAATGAATATGATTTTCAAAAAATTAAAATTATTTTGGTTATTATTATAGACGGAGTTTTAACTGCACACTAAAAACCTAACTTTTCAAACTTACATATGCTAAAATTCATAAGAATTGTGTTTCACGAAATATAAAACTCATTCGAAAGAATTAAAGAATAAGATTTTCAAAAAAATTTTAATTGTTCTGGTCATTTTTATAGAATGAGTTCAAACCGCACACTAAAAATCTAACTTTTCAAACTTACATCTGCTGAAATTTATTAAAATTATGTATCACTTAATATAAAACTCCTTCGAAAGAATATGATGAAGTAAAATATTCTGAAAACTAAATTGTTGTGGTCACTTTTATGATATAAGTTTTAACCGCACACTAAAAATCTAACTTTCAACCATTAAATATGCTCAAATTCATTTAAATTATGTTTTGTTATGTCTCCTTTACATTTCCCCCATCTCTTTTCTTTTTCATATATAATGAATGAGATTTTCCAAAGATTTAAATTGTTTGGTCACTTTATAGACTGAGTCTAAACCGCACACTAAAAGTCTAACTTTTCAAACTTACATATGCTGAAATTTATTAAAATTGTGTTTCACAAAGTATAAAACTCCTACGAAAGGATATAATGAATAAGATTTTCAAAAAAATTTACAGGTAATTGTTTTCCACATTTTTATAGACTGAGTTTAAACAGCAGACTAAAAATCTAACTTTGAACCCTTAAATATGGTAAAATTCATCAAAAATGTGTGTCCCAAAATATAAAACTCTTTCAAAAGGATATAATGAATAAGATTTTAAAAAAAATTGAATTGTTTTGTTCATTTTTATAGACTGAGTTTAAACTGCAAACTAAAAATCTAACTTTTCAAACTTACATATGCTGAAATTTATTAAACTTGTGTTTCGCAAAATGTAAAACTCCTTCGAAAGAATATGATGAACAAAATTTTAATAAAAAAAAAATAAATTGTTTTCGACATTTTTATAGACTGAGTCTTAACTTCAAACTAAAATTATAACATTCAACCATTAAATATGCTAAAATTCATCCAAATTGTGTTTCACAAAATAAAAAACTCATTCGAAACGATATCATGAATAAGATTTTCAAAAAATTTAAATTGTTTTGGTTATTTTATAGACTGAATTTAAACGCACACTAAAAATCTAGCTTTTCAAACTTACATATGCTGAAATTTATGAAAATTTTGTTTCACATTATATAAAACTCCCCAGAAAGGATATAATGAATAGGATTTAAAAAAAAAAATAAATAAATTGTTTTGGACATTTTTATAGATTGAGTTTTAACTGCAGACTTAAAATTCAACTTTTCACACTTACATATGCTGAAATTTATTAAAATTGTGTATCACAAAATATAAAATTCTTTTGAAAGAATAAGATGAAGTTTACTTTTCAAAAATCTAAATTGTCGTGGTCACTTTTATGATCTGAGTTTGAACCGCAGACTAAAATCTAACTTTTAACTTTTAAATATGCTAAAATTCATCAAAAATGGGTTTTGCAAAATATAAAACTCCTTCTAAAGGATATAATCAATAAGATTTTCAAAAAATTTAAATTGTTTTGGTAATTTTTATAGACTGAGTTTAAACCGCACAATAAAAATCTAATTGTACAAACTTACATATGATGAAATTTATTAAAATTGTGTTTCATAAAATATAAAACTGCTTCAGAAGATATAATGAATAAGATTTTCAAAAAATTTTAATTGTTTTGGACATTTTTATAGACCGAGTTTAAACTGCAGACTTAAAATCTTACTTTGAACCCTTAAATATGCCAAAAGTCATCAAAAGTGTGATTCTCAAGATATAAAACTCATTCAAGAGGATATAATGAAAAAGATTTTCATAAAAAAAAATATTTCCCATTTTTATAGACTGAGTTTAAACCGCGAACTAAAAATCGAATTTTTCAAACTTACATATGCTGAAATTTATTAAACTTGTATCTCACAAAATGTAAAACTTCTTCGAAAGAATATGAAGAAAACATTTTTTAAAAGATTTAAATTGTTTTGGACATTTTTATAGACCAAGTTTAAACTGCACATTAAAAATCTTGCTTTGAATCTTGCTATGGTAAAATTCATCAAAAATGCGTTCCCCAAAATATGAAACTCCTTCAAAAGGATATAATAAACAAGATTTTCAAAAAAATTTCAATTGTTTTGTTCTTTTTTATAGACTGAGTTTAAACTTCAAACTAAAAATCTAACTTTCAAACTTACATATGCTGAAATTCATTAAACTTGTGGTTCGCAAAATGTAAAAATCCCTCGAAAGAATATGATGAATAAAATTTTCAAAAAAATATCTTTGAGTATATGGTCTTCCAAAGGTTTAGATTTTATCTGCACTGAAGAGACATAAGTTGTCGAAATGCGCATATGCAGAAAGTAAATTCACAGTAACCTCGGTATTTAGTTATTTTATAGACTGAGTTTCAACCGCAAACTTTAAATCTTACTTTTCAAACTAACATATGCTGAAATTTATTAAACTAGTGTTTCGCAAAATGTAAAACTCCTTCAAAAGAATATAATGAATAAAATTTTCAAAAAATTTAAATTGTTTTGGTCATTTTATAGACTGAGTTTAAACCGCACACTAAAAATCTAGCTTTCCAAACTACATGTAACATATGCTAAACTTTATTGAAATTGTGTTTCACAAAATATAAAACTCCTTCAAAAGGATATAATGAATAAGATTTCCAAAAAAAAAGTTTTGGACATTTTTATAGACCAAGTTTAAAATGCAGACATCAAATCTTACTTTGAACCCTTAAATATGCCAAAATTCATCAAAAATGTGTTTCGCAAAATAAAAACTCCTTCAAGAGGATATTATGAAAAAGGATTTCAAAAAATTTTAATTGTTTTGTTAATTTTTATAGACTGAGTTTAAACCCCAAACATAAAATCTAACTTTTCAAACTAACATATGCTGAAATTTATTAAACTTGTGTTTGGCAAAATGTAAAACTCCTAAGAAAGAATAGGAAGAAAAAAATTTAAAAAGGTTTAAATTGTTTTGGACATTTTTATAGACTGAGTTTAAACGCACACTAAAAATCTAGCTTTTCAAACTTACATATGCTGAAATTTATTAAACTTGTGTTTCGCAAAATGTAAAACTCCTTCGAAAGAATATGATGAATAAAATTGTAATAAAAAAAATAAATTGTTTTCGACATTTTTATAGACTGGGTCTAAACTTCAAACTAAAACTATAACATTCAACCATTAAATATGCTAAAATTCATCAAAATTGTGTTTCGCAAAATATAAAACTCATTGGAAACGATATCATGAATAAGATTTTCAAAAAATTTAAATTGTTTTGGTCATTTTATAGACTGAGTTTAAACGCAGACTAAAAATCTAGCTTATCAAACTTACATATGCTGAAATTTATTACAATTTTGTTTCACATTACATAAAACTCCTCTGAAAGGATATAATGAATAGGATTTTCAAAAAAAATAAATTGTTTTGGACATTTTTATAGACTGAGTTTCAACCGCAGATATAAAATCTAACTTTTCAAACTTACATATGTTGAAATTTATTAAAATTGTGTATCACAAAATATAAAATTCTTTTGAAAGAATATGATGAAATTAACTTTTCAAAAAACTAAATTGTTGTGGTCACTTTTATGATCTGAGTTTGAACCGCAGACTAAAATCTTACTTTTAACTTTTAAATATCCTAAAATTCATCAAAAAAATTGGTTTCGCAAAATATAAAACTCCTCTAGAGGATATAATGAATAAGATTTTCAAAAAATTTAAATTGTTTTGGTAATTTTTATAGACTGAGTTTAAATCGCACACTAAAAATCTAATTTTACAAACTTACATATGATGAAATTTATTAAAATTGTGTTTCATAAAATATAAAACTCCTTCAAAAGATATAATGAATAAGATTTTCAAATTTTTTTTGTTTTGGACATTTTTATGGACCGAGTTAAAACTGCAGACTTTAAATCTTACTTTGAACCCTTAAATATGCCAAAAGTCATCAAAAATGTGTTTCGCAAAATATAAAACTCATTCAAAAGGATATAATGAAAAAGATTTTCAAAAACATTTAATTGTTTTGTTCATTTTTATAGACTGAGTTTAAACCGCAAACTAAAAATCTAACTTTTCCTTACATATGCTGAAATTTATTAAACTTGTATCTCGCAAAATGTAAAACTCCTTCAAAAGAATATGAAGAAAAAAATTTTTAAAAGATTTAAATTGTTTTGGACATTTTTATAGACTGAGTTTAAACTGCACATTGAAAATCTTGCTTTGAACCCTTAAATATGGTAAAATTCATCAGAAATGCGTTTCCCAAAATATAAAACTCTTCAAAAGGATATAGTAAATAAGATTTTCAAAAAATTTGAATTATTTTGTTCTTTTTTATAGACTGAGTTTAAACTGCAAACTAAAAATCTAACTTTTCAAACTTGCATATGCTGAAATTAATTAAACTTGTGTTTCGCAAAACGTAAAACTCCATCGAAAGAATATGATGAATAAAATGTTCAAAAAAAATCAATCGTTTTGGCTATTTTATAGACTGAGTTTAAACGCACACTAAACATCTAGCTTTTCAAACTTACATATGCTGAAATTTATTAAAATTGTGTTTCACAAAATATAAAACTCCTCCAAAAGGATATAATGAATAAGATTTTCAAAAAAATTTAATTGTTTTGGACATTTTTATAGAACAAGTTTAAAATGCAGACTTAAAATCTTACTTTGAAACCTTAAATATGCCAAAAGTCATGCAAAATGTGTTTCGCAAAATGTAAAACTCCTTCGAAAGAATATGATGATTAAAATTTTCAAAAATTTAAATTGTTTTGGACATTTTTATAGACTGAGTTTAAACTGCACACTAAAAATCTGGCTTTCAAACTTACATATGGTGAAATTAATTAAAAATAATGTGTTTCACAAAATATAAATTTTTTCAAAAGGATATAATGAAGTAATTTTTTTAAAAACTAAATTGTTGTGGTCACTTTTATGACCTAGGTTTAAACCTCAGACTAAAAATCTAACTTTTAACCCGTTAATATGCTAAAATTCACCAAAAATATGTTTCGGAAATTTCAAAACTCTTTCGAATAACTAAACACCGAAGTAACTGTGAATTTTGATTCTGCATATGCGTTTTTCGACAACTTATGTCTCATCAGTGCAGATAAAATCTAAACGTTTGGAAGACAAGAAAGTCAAAGATGTTTAAAACTGATAGATAACAAATAATCAAATATGATCTAAATAGAAAGAATATAATGAATAAGATTTTTAAAAAATTTAAATTGTTTTAGTCATTTTTACAGACTGAGTTAAAACTGCACACTAAAAATCTAACTTTGGAAACTTACATATGCTGAAATTTAAAAAAAAAATTTCAAAATGTAAAACTTCTTCAAAAGAATATGATGAATAAAATTTTCAAAAAATAAAAAAAAAATGAAATTTTTATAGACTGAGTTTAATCCGCAAACTCAAAATCTAACTTTTCAAACCCTTAAATATGCTAAAATTGATTAGAATTCTGTTTTACAAAATATTAAACTCCTTTAATAGGATATGATGAAGTAAAATTTTCAAAAATTTAAATTGTTTTGGTCATTTTCAAAGATTGAGTTTAAAACGCAGACTAGTATTATGCGGTGTAGGTACCCAGTTCTCATTCACAAATACATGTAAACGATTTAAATTGAAACAAAATACAGCAGTCGTAATTAAATCAAAATGTTTCTTTTATTCTTAAAAGATATATCTAACAAGAGAATATTATGTTTAAATTCCAAATATTGACGAATCCGTCATAGGTGATTTACTGGTTGATACAACGCGTAATTGACGGATGCGATCAGTAAAATACGTTAACTCAGTAAAATATGTTAACATCCGTAAAATACGTACACATACGTAAAATACGTTCGTATCCGTTATTTATGGATCCGTCATCGATCAGTGACAAATCAGTCATTAATAAGTCAAAAATCCGTCATCGATCAATCAACAATCCGTCACTATAAGTAACGGCTACTGATAAAAGGATTGTATCCTCAAGATTTGGCATACTATGAGATAACTACATGTATTTTAACGGTGAATTTTGGACAAATCTGAAATGTTGAAAATTACCATTTTTCATCAATTTCGGGCAAAATATTGAGTAAAATTCAACAAATGCCTGTGAAAATACGAATAAAATAAGCTTTCATTTGATACATATTTTACATGATATTTGTTTTCTAAAAAATAATATTAGGCAAAAGAAAGTCAAAAACGAAAAAAAATCAAAGATCCATTTTATTTGTATACTTGAAAATAAAACTTTGGTCATTGAAACTATGTTTACGTCATGTTAAGATGTTTTATATTCAAGAAAATAGATTGAAAAACTGAAAACAATTTTCAGAATTGGGAATTGAGATGCATTTCAGTTGTATAGACAATCAAACTTACACAATTTCAATAAAAATATCAGTGACATTTTTCGTCGATATTTCATTGGGGTAGGGGTACGTTTAAAGGCGCTTTGGAACGTATTGGGAATAAAAATTGTAAAAAATTGTGTTTTTTGTAACCATTTGGCCAACATTTTGAAGCAACTGAAAGAAAACCTTCACCGAAAAATTAAATTTTCCCAAATTTCGGTAGGTGGGTTAAAAAATTGGCCAATTCCCCCAGTTCGTACAGGTTATGCTCGTGTTAACATGTTTTATTTTGGGGAGGGGATGTGAGCACACTTAAAAAAAACGGATGGGGTTGGGATTTGGGGGATCCGGATGCACGGCGGAGGGTTATTCCAGCCCCTGGACCACTAGAAATGTTGATAAACTCTCACATATTTCAGTGGTGAAATATCATTTACATGTATATATATTAATTTTAGCATGTGAGTTGACTTGTGTTATTAACTTGACCTGTTGGGTCCAAAAATGATTTTTTTTTTTCAGAAACGGACACCAGAGGTATTAAAAACAACGATTCAGTGCAAATCTCAAAGAAAAAAAAAACGCCTGAGTGCAAAACTTAAAATATATATATATCTAATTGTTCGACTTGCATAAATCTAATTGAAGGCTGTGAATACGAGCTCAGATGCGGTATTAAATTCACCGTCAAAAGTAGTTTTTCATGCGCCTCGGAAAATCTCATTTATGTTATTAGATGCTGCGGATGTAACGAGGATTACATAGGACAAACTGGTATGTCACTAAGAAACAGAATGACAGTCCACCGTCAGCAGATCAGGGACCCGACAACCAGACAAATTTTTGTCAGTGAACACTTGGACTTGTGTGTAGCCGATAAAAATCCAAAATTTAATGTTTTCCCAATATATCAATTTAGCGACAATGTTACCGAAGAAATGCGCATCAATAAAGAGACATTTTTTATTCGTAAATACAAACCAAGTTTAAATAAGTAACAATTTAATTTAAATTAACAATTGTTTATTACGCTAACTGATTTCTATCGTTCCTGAAAGAGGAACGTTATCTCCCGTGTTACCTAGCGCTATTGTAACGTTGCGTAACCAAGGACGTTACAGTTTTTATTGTTCTTCCATGATTATCACCAGAGTGGTGAAACCGGTTGGAAAAATGTAACATTGGAATTATAGACTTTTGAGTGTGAAGAATTTAGTGGATAAAGAATTTTCAGTGCATTTTCGATTACTTATTTTTTTCTATATAACACTTATGTGGAAAATCTTTTACATTTATTCTATATATATATATATATATATATATATATATATCTGTTTCAACTGCTGATAATGTCGACAAGACTATATTATTAAGGTTTATGCAGTGTTACAAAAAATACTCTATTATCATCATATGTGTTAATTGATATGTTCGTTCTTATTTGATTTTTCCGATTTCGTTCATTGGTCAATTCAATATCAAATGTCATACAATGTGACTTCGGTATTTATATACATGTATATGTAAGAAGAAGGTGAAATTTTGAAATGACCGTGACAGAATAGAAATGTTCAAGTCCTGTTTTGTCGTCATAGTGGTGGGTTTGTACCTACCGCTTACTTTTCCTGTGATAAAAAAGTTTGTAAATGCAGACTTACGTCTGGGTTTTACGGGGCAGGAAATTATCCCAACTACGACGTATAGCAGTATTTGGGACGAAAAAACAACGGAAATTGATAATACAACGGATGTGCCTATTTTAGATCCATCTCAGTGTAGTATATATGGAACTTGCGATTTGCCGGTAAATGTAGATCCATGGTATTGCCAATGCGATGAAGAATGTGAAAAGTTTCACGACTGTTGTCTGGGTTATAAAAGAGAGATATATTCTTCAAGAACATCACTTTATACATGTCAAAGTATTATGAATTACCAACAAAACTTAAAAGGATTTTTTGCGATCTCAGTTTGTCCTGATGGGTATACAAATGACACTCTCAAGAACAAATGTTTACATGGAAACCTATTTGACCATGGACCCAGCGTTGTACACAATAATAATTTGATTTATAGAAACAAATACTGTGCTATCTGTAACAATGTCACCGATTTTGTACCCTTTGATGTGCAATTTTTTAACTTGAACATAAAATCGGATTCGGAAAACTTTGAAAACTTTACGAAATTAAACGTTTTTCAAAAATTAAATTTTTCTCTATTGAATGCTGATTATAATGTGTTGATACCAGAAGGAGTCGACTGGAGGTTTTGTGCTTCAAAACTGATAGAAACAGCTGATAATTTTTGTCAATTGTTCACTAACCCCGTGTATACATTAGCAAGTAGGGTCTTAAAAGTTTACAGAAATATAAACTGTGTCCCATTTGAATTAAGACCAAACTCTCTATGTGTTGCACCGATTGCGAGATCAGCTTTGACGACAATCACGATTCGGGGACTATCTGTGATATTTTCCTTCAGGGAAAACCAAAACTCGGGTCCAGGAACCGGAACTAGTGTCTGTGAAGATTGGTCGGAGCAGGTAATTACTTTTCAATTCTTTAATAGAAAAAGGAAAGGCACTAGTTTGAAGAAAACCGAACGAGCGAGGGCGATTTCGATAAGCGCAAAAAATGAATCTTATGCGCCACAATCGAGTTGCGCCAATACTCGAATCGTGCCACTTATTTTGTACTACTCTAGATAGAAATTGTGCCAATGAGGAATATAGGTAACAATATGTAAGTACAGGTAAGGTGACTTTTTAAATGCAAATATATTACTTCCCTCCTGCTTTAATCCCGGCTTGGGACTTGCAGCATATATATTTCGTACACTGGCGATTAAAAGTCTTTTTAATAGCAAACACTATTGGCAAAGTATCTATACATCTAAAATCGACGACTCGGTTACTCAAAAACACTCGGTTAGACTCGGGGAAAAGGTTTATTAAATAAAAGACTGTGGCTGGTATTTACGACTCGGACCACGCTAATTGTCTTTCCTTGTGATTCTCCGGTATTGTATTTCTGATATCTCTCGATAGCAAAGAATTGTCGGTCGGAATCATGACGACTTCTAAGCGCTTCAGTATCAGTGCTTCTGATTTTAATGTACGTCGTATAGTATCTAAAACACGAACATTGTCGGATGGGGGAATACAATTGCTCATTGTAACGACAATGAAAGGCCTCAGGTCCGTTGTTTGTTCGTCTGACGAATGATGGAGTTTCAACCAAAACAAACGTTGGAAAGATTGCGTTATAATCAATGCATTTAGAAAGCACGTAGCAGAGAACTTTTAATATATTCTACTCTAGCATCGGAAGACATGTAGGGTATCAAATTTTCAACAAACACTCGACAATTTCCTCTGATGGAAGAAAAACCGACCCCAAAAAGTACTGCATTCCATTGCTAATGTCACTGCTTTGATTGTTGTAGTCTTTTGCAAACCCTTTGGCTTGGATATTTCTCCACAAAGATTGACCGAGATGGAACTTACAAGCTTTGACAATAACTCAAAAGAAACATGTGCCTCATAGCAACATACATTCGATCCTCAAAATGCAGATGAATAATGCAAATATTAAAGGTTATATTAAACATCCTACAACTTAAATAATCATTGTAAGCATCCTATTGTAGCTTTTATTTCAGTTTTGGACGTACGTAAACTGAAAGGTACTATTAAATTGGCCAAAATATCATCTGATACTGAACATAGAAAACATATAAATATAATGATTCCCTTTTCATCATAGCTACAAAGGACTAAGTCGTCGCCTATGTCTTCAAGTCAATGTTATCAAGATTGCTGTGAAATTCAGGTAAGGATGGCGCAATTAGATTCTTTTTACTGCAGCAATTTATACCTACCAAATTCAAAATTGTGGCGCAGTATCTATCTATAAAAATACCAAATAGATTCCGACCTCACAAGTGATAACTCTCAACATTTTTCAAAAACAAGCAAAAGACATTTTTTATTGCCCTCTTAATTTTTAAATAACAATTAGGAAATGAGGGATGCTTATAATTTATTCTTAGGACGAAAGAATGGTTTCTAGCCTATTACAATAATATATGATGGATTTGGCCTTCAATGTTTAACTTTTCGATAATAATTGTCAATGTTAAGATTTTATAATTTGTGTCCATAGAAAAAAGAAGGGACGGTAAATAAAGGAAAACCTACAGCAAACGGCAGGTCGGAGACCCTCAATAAAGAGTAATCAGGTTCAATGAAATAAAACACCATCCTAGACTCCCGTAAACATAAAATAAACTAAATAGCAAACAGACAAGATCATGAAGATCCTACAAACCTACTGCGGCAGGGTTAAACTAGTTTTATTGGACACAACCTTCCCCGAAATAACCGGTGTGAAAAAAAAACAAACAAACAAAAACAAAAAAAGAAAAAAAAACCAGAAAAAAAAAACAAATCAAAAAACAAAAAACAAAAACAAACACAAAAAAAAACAAACAAAGAAACAAAACAAACAAAAAAGAACCAATAGTAACAACAGTAAAATTCACTTAGCAACTGGACTGAGTCAATTGTGAAAAATTAAACTGAAAGAACTAAATATACGGAAGTAAACATGAAATCACAAAAGACTAGCGGTTAACTGACATGCCAGCTCCAGACCCATGACCAAGTGACAAATAAAGTTATCCATTTTATGATCAATATGGTAATATGGTAATATTTTTTTGCCCCCAAAATTATCTTAAATTTCGAAGTGTCAAGTAACATGGCATCAATGAAAATACAATTTCTTGCTTAAAATACTATATGTTCTGTAGTATGCAATACCGGGATGAATTGTACAATTTAATTCTCTAGACAATGTGGATGATTACATGATTACAAAATTACCGAACTGAGTTGTAAAGAGCCGAAGTATGACGTTAAAATATTTTGTATTCGGGAAATTTATATTTCCCGTATGTCACAACTTCAGCCTTGAGTGTCATATCGTCTCCGGTGTTGTCTATATCAGACGTCCTTGTCGAATACTGCTATATCTTTCTTTCAAATCGCGGTTTGTAGTAACAATAGCTCTGCCCCTACACAAGAAGGTTTATTTTTGTTCGGGATAAAGTTATAGTGTTCAGAACCTATATGAATCCAAATGATTTTTTTTCTATCGTTCACTTCCGGAAAGTATGTTTACATGAGTGCCTTCCATGTCACCATCTTCTGTGAGTTCGAAGTATTATGTAATAGCAAAACACATTCAAATTCTTTCAATTATCCATTTCTAGTTTGCTCTTAAACATTAAATTGGAAAGTCAAATTCTGGCGAATAAATGATGATCTCATAGGGTTTTCTAGTATGGTAAAATGATAACGTTTTGTAGAATAGCTTAATATGTTTTGTGTAAAGTTTTGATAGTTTCCTCTAGGCTACATTGTATTTATACATTGATGACTTATAAAAATATCTCACAATTTGAAGATGTGATTAAAATTGTAGAACATTCTTTGTAAAGAACCACACTGAGTCAAACAAGAAATACAGTGAAAATGACGTGATTAAGATGCTTGAATTTTTGATCGACAACATTTTTGTTGAATGTGGAGGCCGTGTTTTTCAACAGACAATAGGGATTCCTATGGGAACAAATTGTGCGCCACTTTTAGCTGACCTTTTCCTTTTTTCGTATGAAGCAAAGTTTTTACAAGGGCTGATACAACAGAAACAAAAACAGCTAGCCCAGACTTTTAATTTCAGCTTCAGATATATAGACGATGTACTTTCTCTTAATAACCCAAAATTTAAAGAATATTTACATCGTATCTACCCCAGTGAACTTGAAATTAAAGAGACAACCGATACAACCGATTCTGCTTCATACCTTGACCTTTTGTTGTACATTGACGAACATGGACGTCTGAAATCTAGATTATATGACAAACGTGATGATTTTGACTTTCCAATTGTGAACTTTCCCTTTCTCTGCAGCAATATACCTGCATCCCCAGCATATGGAGTATAGATTTCACAACTAATTCGTTACTGTAGAGCGTGCAGTACATACAGTGACTTTGTGGGAAGAGCAAAAGCACTGTCACAAAAACTGCTGAGTCAGGGATGTGTTCAGCCTTTGTTACTTTCGTCCCTTCAGAAATTCTATGGCCGTCACCACGACATCATAGATAGATATGAAATGTCAGTGTCACAAATAAAAACTGACATTTTCAGCTAGATTCGCGTCTTCCCTGATTTGACATTACCGGTTTCGACTTTACCCTGAATTGACCCACTGACAGTGTGACGGGTGCTGTGCACAGAGCAGGACATGCTTACCCTTCCGGACCACCTGATGTCGCTCTCGGTTTTTAAGGGAGTTCACACTGTCGGTGCTTTAGTTTTTTGTGTTGTCTTGTTGGGTTTTAGTTTTGTCTTCGTTAGTGATGTCTGTAGTACCGATCTGTCCTTGTGCACGTTTGAATACTAAAATGATTACAAAAGCTTTTCAAAATTTCACCTTGGTACTGTTTGAGGGTTAGAGAAGTTACAAGTACCATGGTTTTAGTTGGTTTTGTCTAAGGGTTAGAAAATGACAATAACCAATCAGTTACCTAACAAATCTTTCAAAACATATACATCACTGACCGTGTGACGGGTGCTGTGTGCAGAGCAGGACATGCTTACCCTTCCGGGGCACCTGATATCACTCTTGTTTATTGAGAGTTCACACTGTTAGTGCTTTAGTTTTTTTGTGTTGTATATGTAACGTTCGTGTGTTTTGTGGGCATGTGGTGTCTTTTTTCTTCCGTCTTTTGGTGTTCTTGCTTTTGCCTTGTCTCTGGACTTTGATTTGTGTAATCTTGTGCTTTGTTCCTTCGGTATTCTACTGCCGTTGTTCTTTATCCTTCAATATTCAGTTCATTCATACTTTATGGCTTCTCTGATTGTGTATAAGCATTTCTGATGCTCCGTTTGGTATAATCTTTGCTGCGGTGATTCATTCCATATTTAGTTTTATAATAATTAACAATGAAAGATTATGGAGAAAATGCACATGTGAATAAGCCAAAGATCCTAAATAAAACCGAGGAAAAAGATTAATTAAACAATGTGATTTTTTTTAGCCTTTTCATGCATACATACTTTCTTAGCAGTCATTAGTTTGCTTAATCCTTTCTTGAGAATGTGAGTTGTTATGTCCTACAAAAATTAATTAATGTATACAACAACAGCAACATATCACTGTAGTGTAGATAAAGCCATAATTACATTCGTATATATAGTATAAACCCAAATGGATGAGATGAATAGATATTTGCCGGTATTTAAGGCAATGCCTTTGGTGTCATCGTTAAAACAAAATTTCATATCTTCTGCATACAAGTAATATCAATATATAATAAACAGTAGCATTTATCCGGACAATTGTAAAAAAAAACTATTTCATTAACAGTGCTCTTTAAATTGTTTTTTACATTTTTTTATAGCTTACTGAGTCAGGAAAATGTTCTCATCTGGAAACATATCAAAACTACGAGATACAGCTAGAATATTACTTGACATCTGAGGTGAATCACACAGAAGAAGAACTTAAATTGTATGCCTTGTTGTCGGCTTTTGCCATGGAAATAACTAATCTTACAAAGATCACCAGAGTTTATATAGCAGTAGAAGAAAGTTTAAAGGTAGCTAAGGTAAAGGTTAACTTGGAGGTAGTAAAGCGGTGTTTTCTTCAAGAAGTAAAACGAATTGAACGAGACATCGATGCTTCTAAAATGATGACAATAAAAATCCACGAAAATACTGGAATGTTGGATTTAAAAATTCGAATTTTCCCGAAATCTAACTTTCCTTTGAGTAGTTACAACAGCAAATATCGTACGATTTTCGCAAAAAAATTATTAAGCAGCACATTAAGAGAGAACACGCCTTATTATAAAATTAACGTGGAAAATGTCACAACAAACCATTTGTGTAAAGATATGATTTTCGATGTTGTAAAGCGAGAAAACGGATTGGATGTATTGTCGTACTATTGTCCTGTTGGAACTCTTGCAAAGACAAATATATCAATCTTATCAATACTGACGTATAGCTGTTCCTCATTGTCAGTATTATCATTACTAGTGTTAATAGTTCACAATAGGAGAGGGAAACTAAATCTGAGTATTCCAGGTTCAAATCTAGAAAATTTATCTTTGTCACTTTTGTTGTCATATGTCTTATTTATGGTCGGTATAGGGGCATCCAAACTGAGGACACTGTGTTACATTATCGGTGTCACATTACATTATCTTTGGTTGTCAACTTTCTCCTACATGAGTATATCTGTTGTATTTATAGTCCTGACACTCACGCGGATACAATCACGAGACACCCAGAGAGATAAAGAAACAGTCAAGAATAAACGAATGCTGACTTTACTGGGTATCTTATTGCCTATTTTATTTGTAGGACCAGCTGTTGGAGTTGATAAGTTTGGACCAACTTACTTATCTTCTGGCTATGATGAATCAGTCTGTTTTCCAAATCAGTATCCAGCAAATATTATCTTCTTTTCGGGTCCAGTCATATTATCAGTTTTTGTAAATCTCATATCTCTGGTACGTATTATCGTGAATATTTCTAAATTCAGGGGTGAAATGAAAAACATCAGAAAGTGTTCCTCTTTTCAAGACGCCAAGGTCTATCTTAGGATTGCTATTCTGAGTGGAGTTTTCTGGATTACAGGTGTATTGGCTTCAGTTCTTCAATTTGAGTGGCTGGAATATATTTTTACAATATTATGTGGGTTACAAGGGTTTAGTATTGCTGTAGCCAATTTGACATCAAAGCTATCACGATCTGCAAAGAAAACGTGAAGTTGTAAAGTTGATACCGAAAAAGTAAAACTGTGGCACTATTGTAACATATCACCACAAATTGATTCAATGTGACTAAATAAATGACAGAATAAACTTTAAATTATACGATATGTTCTTTTCTATTATGCTATTAGAGCCAATGATATAAAGGCAATGGTGAATGAAAGGATATGGAGTAAATGTACATGAGACAAAGTCTCTGCAAATACATGGTAAAAACAAGCAAAGGAACAACGCTTTTATTGGTGTTCTTCATCCTGAAGTCACCATGAGGCTTTCTACAATGAGCTTTGCTCATAGCTCACAGTAAGTTCAAGACGGCCCTTAGCACCGGGTTGAGCGGTATTCTTTGCCAATTGTCGAACAACGCCACATCAATATCTTCCCTGGTCATGGATGCGGGGTTGTCAACAAACATAAATTAAACTGGCAAAGTGCTCTTACAATCACTGTCATCCGTTTCCCGACAAAAACACTAATGTCTTAAGCTAGTGGACGATTACAACATAAAGACAAACACAGGGCACTCATCAAGTCGATTGTAATAAAACTTGGCATTATAAAATAGTGGGATGTGGGCATTTTTAACAGGTGGTCAGAATTACACTTCGAAATTACAAAAATAAATGCCAAAAATTTGAAAGTATGATAGTATATCCATATGAGAAATTCTCTCACGAACAAGTACACCGTAACTGAAATATATAGAGAGCATACATCTCTCACACGGGGAATCTTTTTACGGACTCCACACTGCAGGAGAGACAAACACCTGTTGTAAATGGTGAATGAAAGGATATGGAGTAAATGTACATGAGACAAAGTCTCTACAAATACATGGTAAAAACAAGCAAAGGAACAACGATTTTATTGTTGTTCCTCATCTTGAAGTCACCACGAGGCTTTGCTCATAACTCATAGTAAGTTCAACTCTGCATTATTCCAAGTTCACACGAAAGTAACTGAAATTGAATGGCCAAGGGAACAAATATGGAAAGATTTTACCAAATGTCAGATTTGTATGAAAAAGAAAGGGAATGGGGTAAATGTCAAGGAGACAACCTCCCATATCCAGGTTAAAACGACAAAAAACAAAACATCTAGGGGTCACCATATGGTCTTCAACACAGCGAGGAACCTCACACCATATAGTAAGCCCTAAATGGCCCCGAAACGGTAAAAAAGTGAATAAATCAATGGAAACAATACATTTGTGAGACCTAAGTTGTCGAAATGCGCATATGCAGAAAATAAATTAACAGTAACTTCGGTATTTTGTTCATTATTACCACTGGGCCGATGCCTCTGCTGGTGAACTGTTGGTCCCCGAGGGTATTCACCAATCCAATAGTCAGTACTTCGGTGCTGACCCGAGAAACCGATTTTATTTAAATTTGCAATATCTAAATTTCACACAATTTTGTTCAAAACTAAGGAGTATCTCCCACATGCACAGCTCTGTCCTTACCTGAATTTTGGCTTTTCTATTTAGATCCTTTTTGTTATTTGTTCTCCATCAGCTTTTACACGTTTTTCGGTTAATGAACTTCCAAATATTTTGGTTTTATCTGCACTGATGAGACTTAAGTTGTCAAAATGCGCATATGCAGAAAATAGATAAACAGTAACTTCGGTATTTTGTTCATTGTATCTGTAACGATTTTTGATTTTTTTTTGCCAAAAAGTGCTAAATTTTCGCTATGTTTTTATTCGATATATATATATATATATATATATATATATATATATATATATATATATATGTTTTTATTCAATATATGCTTATATAGAAACTGCTTTACATAGTTGTTATGAAGGTTAAATTAAATCCTTTTTTGGCATTGTTGTACATTTTAACAACCAATGTCTCTTCAGTGCAGATTGAATCAAAATACAGCTGAACTTTGATGGGTCAAAGTGCAATAGCTGGAACACCTTGGATGTCCCGCACCCATTTGTTCTCTCTTTGTTAAAGTTTTCTTGAAGACAAGTAACAGAATGATGTAAAAAATCCTGATAGAAAACAATAAAGAAATAAGATCTATACGAAAGCTGCAATTAACTAAGATCGGAACGAAAAAAAGGTGATTACGGTTCAGGATGTTAAATTCAACCTATCTTTGTTAAACTGAATAGATTTAAAAGTATGGTAATTCTAGGACTATCAATCTTATGCTGCAATGCTTATTAGTGTCTAAGCAATTCACCATCATAAGTTTTTCAAAAAACGTTCTGTTGTACCACGAAATTTATTCAGTAGACTACCGTAAATTTGCTAATTTTATATCGTGAAATGTATTGTAAATTTCTTTTCTGCGTTGCGAAGTAAAGTGGAAAAATAACATTTTTGTTGGTATTGCTTTTGGCAGGAATTTATCTGCTAAGGTGATATCTTGAACCAATGGTTTTGGTTTAAAATTGGTCCTCGTTCGGAATTTTTTATAGGTGGATTTCGAATAACGTCTCACCATAAACGTGTACGTTAAAACTTCAAACAACTTTATACAATGTATTTTAAACGTGTACGTTAAAACTTCAAACATCTTTATACAATGTATTTTAGCTCACAAGGCCTGAAAGGCCACGTGAGCTATTGCCATTAGCACAAGCCCGTCCCCTAATGCTACCTTTAGTATTTAATTTAAACTTCATAAAAACTGTATCTTGTAGGTTCTCCACAAGCAATTGTTTTATATTGATTGGATAAAAACATGGCACCTATGGCTAAAATCTAACATAGGTTTAAATAGCACTTTTTTTCTTTGGCAAATAACTCAAAAATCGTTACAGATATTGAATATCTGACGCTTAGTCAACTTATCAACATGACAAGATTTACTGCTATTGAAGAAATATTGCTGCTATTGAAGAAATATTGAAGAAAGTCCGGAACGTTATTGTTTTATAAAAATGAAAGGATATTGAGTAAATTGAGTAAATGTACATGAGACAAAGTCTCTACAAATACATGGTAGAACTATGCAAAGAAACAACGCTGTTATTGTTCTTCATCTTGAGTTCAACACGAGGCCTTCACTAATGAGCTTTGATCATACTTCAAAGTAGGTTCAAGACGGCCTCTTATCACCGATTTGAGTAGAATTTTTTGCTAAATGTCGAACAACGATAGTTAATGATAGTCATTATTATTTTTTTATGAAAGTTAACCTTAATTTATGATGGATATTACCAAGGCGATTGTCGAATGGTTTTGTCTTTCCCTAGTGTTCCTGTTTTTGAATTATAGAACATTCGTTTTACATTTTTAATTCAAAAGACATGTTGAAACTGAAATTAAATAACAAAATACCGAAGTTAGCGTCAAGTTAGTTTATGAACTTATGTCTCTTCAGTGCAGATCAAATCAAAACATTTTGAAGTCTTTAAACCGAAGTATGTGCAAACACCAGTAGGGAACAAATAATACAACCTAAATGAAAGCCAAATTCAGAGCTATGCACGAAAGAGATTAATACAAAAATTTCAACATTTATGATAATGTAAGTATTTAAATAAATTCGGCTTTCGGTCAGCACATAAAAAATTGAATACTGGATTGGTAAATTCTCTTTTTATGTAAAATCTTTTAAGTTTAATATTGCATTTCAAGTTCTTTTGTATTTACTTTGAAGATCTTTAATTATATTCTTTACGATTTTAAGGTGTCTGCCGGGTATTATTTTCCTATAATAGAATTTGTTAATTTTTTTATGTAGAAACATTATTGTAATATTGTTAAAAATCTTTGTTATACTTTATGCAAATTTCTTACATTATCCGATTATTTCATTGGATAACCGGCATTTGTTAATTTTCAGTAACGTCACATTAGCCACGCCCATCCGTGTTAATCGTTAGCAACATGTGTTAATGTATAAATTAACACCCGCTCCGATCGATGACGACAGCGATGTGTACAGATTCTGATTTTCTCGTCACTTTTGTTGTTGACAACAATTATTAAAGCTGTTTTAGTTATAAATGCATTCAGTATTTAAATAAAAGTGCCCTGATCATATGAAAAAGGACCTTGTCACAAATTCAATTGCAGTTTAAAGCGATTTTGCCACAGTTCGAATAATAGTAAAACAGTACCGACTATTTGTTTATGTTGCACAAATAAAGAATAATAATATTATTATTATTTTCAAGCATAACGTACATTGTGTACATTAAGCATTCAGTATAATAAAAATCATAATGCCCTTGGATGAAGGTGTTAGTTCGATTAACACCTTCATCAAAGGGCATTATGTTTATAAAATTAAAATTTGGGGTTCATCGTGCATTTAAGAGCAAAAAACTGACATTGAAAATTCATGATTTTACGTAGAAATGATAGGGAAAATTATTATATGAGAGGATAACTTGAAAAATTTATTATAGATTTTGTTCATACTTTGCATGACTTCGTGTTTAAAATCATTATATAGTTTATATATAAAATATAAAAATACGCACATACAGATGAAGAACACTGATCCAAGTTAAAACAGGTGAAACAGATATCTGATAGCAGTCCTCAAAATCATTAATCTTCTACAATCATTATGACGACTTCATTTGGGTAACATACCTTTGTTTAAAAGGTCTATTTGCGTGCAAACGAGCTCTATCAAGGAAGTCACTGTCCTTGAGTACCGAATAAGTTAAGAGATGCATATTGTGGCACTGATGCAATATTGCTACAAAGAACAAGGAAGTTGACTATTGGAACACGTACCAGAGACCACTTTTCATGCTTTTGGGGAGGGGGAGGGTAAATGGTCCAACATTTGAACATAAACAAAGCTAAATGACCATACATCTTATCTACAAAGGTCGTTTTAAAACTATTCACATTACATATATATTTTGTCATCTTGATCTCAGTTCGTTTTATAGTCTGATATAAAGAGTTTATTTCTTGATAACCTGTTGAATACGTTTTTTTTTGCGATTAATTTAGAACCAAGTGTATTCGTCAACGACTATTTGATTTTTCAGACTATTTTATCAACGCATTTGAAAAAGATATTCTAAAATTGCCTCTTTTCAGTAAATACATTTTGAAAAAATCTGATTTCGACTTGATTTCTCCAACGAAGACACTCATTGCTCACTAGAGCCAACCGATAAGGCTTGTTGCATGAGGTATTAACAAAATATTCGAATAGAGTTGTCAAGAATCTAAATCCAAAAGGGGGGGGGAGGCAAAACAGGTGCAAATCTGCCGGGAAATTTGTCAAACGTAACGGCCCTTCCTTGGCTAAGGCATTTCAAAAGAAAAGATGGATTAAACCATTTTAATGGAGCCACAAACCTCCCTTTCCATTGCAACTCAACAGCAATAGGGTCTGTAAGTCTCGTCATGTGACACCGAGAAATCACGATAAAATTCAAATTTGAAAACGTTTCCTGCCAAAATATGACGTTGCGGGATAATGTCCTTATTGTTTGCTGAAAACGTCATATTTTTCTGTTGAAAATGCAACTTCCGGGTACAAATTATCTACCCGGAAGTCCCAAAATTTGACGAGACTTACAGACCCTATTGCTATAGTGAAAGGTCGTAGACGATGGAAAGATATGTTCAACCAAGTACTAAGTAAAAATGCAATTTGAATCACAGTTCGGACAGAAACTTCGTATTTTACCACAACGGACTGATATGTATATGTTATCGGGCTCTTGACAGTTATGTATCGTAAAAATCATCCCGTGAGCCAGGATATGAAGCTTCATATTCTGGCGAGCGGGATGATATTTTACAATACTTCAACTGTCAAAAGTCCGATAACTTGTTTATCATCCTTTATTTTGTATTTTAGATTCGTAACTTTTGAACAGAGGTTTCAAATTCTCCCAAAGTCAAGCGGAAAATTCGACATACACGTCATTCTTGCCTTATTTTTCAACAATTTTCAGCTACATAAACATGTTTTTTAGTTTTTAATCATTTTATCACACAACGTTTTGTCACACAACGTATGAATATTTTAACCGAGATACTCGAAATCATGTTTTTTGAATGTTGCAGCAACCTGGTTGTTACGTTATTCTATGATTCCTTAGAGTTTTTATGACGTCGTAATTTAAAAAAACATGGATGTTTATTTCCGAAATGGCCATACAGCTCATTAAAATTATTGCAGTTGGATTAATCATAATTATGTGTTATGGTCTCATGTTCATTTACTCCATATCCTTTCGTAAAATATGCTCTGCAGGATATATCAGTGACCTAGTTACTGCAATTTTTCAGACGTCCAGTTTATCTATTTGTGTAATTATGACTCTGTTTTGAATACCTAATCGGAAAGAGAAAATGTAATATATTGTTACGATGTGCAAATCTCCATACCGATGTATACAGACTTGTCTGTAGTAAATCATACATTGGTAAGGCACACGGCTTATTATGTTCCTGTTCTCAGTGTACGTCCTGTGAGGAAGGCATGTTGAGGTATAATGCCCCGAAGGTTTCATTTTATTTCTTTGTTTATTTTGCTCAACACACAGACAGCGGACATTTGTTGTTATTTACATCTAGTTCAATTTCTAGTTCAAATTACATTCCAATGAAGTTGAAGGTCGATTATTTTGGAATGGCGTATTATGTCATGTCCAAGGAACATCGAATTTTACATACTTTTCTTTGCTGATATGATGAATAAAGATCACACATAGTTAGCACGATCCTTTACCTACATTATTTCTGTTATTTCCATTGGTGAAAAGCGTGCATACGTGTGCACGGCATTGTACAAACAACTGGGGGTATATTATACTCGCTGACATCTTGGCGGCTAGTCGATTTTGATTGGTGTTTCTAATGAAGCTGAATCTGAGCTTCGATAAAATCCGAGGTCTTACAAATGGCTGCGGTAAGTATAAAAACTTGCCGGTTGGCTCTGTCGGCAGTCCGTGGCTAAAGGGAGAAAACTCTGTTGCTTTGAGTTGAATATAGGCTCTCTAGGCTACTGTTAAAAAAATGGCCAGGGGTTTTCGGATACCAAAAGAATATGCAGGATAAGGTATAGTGAACATTTTATATTTTTAACTTATTATTTTTTTTAAAGGTTAAAATCTTAAAGCAAAAATCTTAAATCTTAAAGCAAAGTTAAATTGTTTTTTTTATTGCTCATTGAGAATTTCTAGTTTGAATACTAAAATAAAATTGAATCACCTTGATCATAGGCAGATAAGCAATAGATCTACAGATCATTGAAAGGAATGATAATGTTAGATGTTGAATACTGCTAGAAATTATATTTTCAAGTTGAAAATATTTTTGTGGAATAATTAAGTCATTGCTGGATCCAAAATAACTCACTAAGTTGATCATGAGACAGCTATAACCTGATTCAAGCTGTAGATCATCAGGAATGGTGTAGTTGTATGCAATAAATAACTAAATGCCGAAGTCACTGTAAATTTACTTTCTGCATATGCGCATTTCGACAACTTATGTCTCATCAGTGCAGATAAAATCTAAACGTTTGGAAGACCATAAACTCAAAGATGTTGAAAAACTGATAGAGAACAAATAACCAAAGTGATCTAAATTTAAAGCCAAAATCAGCTAAGGACAGAGCTTTGCATGAGGGAGATACTCCTTAGTTTTCAATACAATTTACAAAATTTTAGATATTGGAAGGTTTCAAAAATAATCGGCTTTCGGGTCAGCACCGAAGTACTGACTACTGGGCTGGTGAATACCCTCGGGGACTAACAGTCCACCAGCAGTGGCATCATTTCTTACAAATCGAGTATACATGTTTAATTATTTAAAGTATAAATTATATAACTGTTATAAATTTTATTAATGTCTTACTGATAAAGTATAAAATTCTTAGATAATATAGGGATATACCTTATCTGCATTAGAAGCTTAAATTAATTAGGAGCTTCTTCAGAAATATGTTTTGATATATTGAGACTAAGGTAAAGAATTGAAATTATGGTTAAATGTGCTACTTGAGCTATGTTGGAACAAGTTCAGTAAATGAAGCTGTATAACTGACAGTAGAATTCACATATTTTGGATGTGTCGGAGGTCCAAAGTACTGCAATGAATTTATTCGCATAGTTACAGACTCTTAATATTTTATTGATTTATAAATAAATAGTTGAATTTAATAAGAACTATTGTGTCCTATATAGTCACCACAAGCTGGTATCTTGACGGACCCTTATATGTTACGTCTGTTGTACACTTCCTTTGAGTATATAGGTGTAACCTTAGATGGTTTGCATTAGGCACTAAGGTCCTACTTGTATATTCTCCTTTATGGTGTAGAATTGTTATCTCAGGTGGTCTCATGAACGTTACACAGAGAATGCAATTTTATTTCTAGTCAAAAACCAGTGTAAATTTCTTTCGTACACTCACGTAGCAATATGTTTACTTTTATCAGCTTGATTTCGTGTGAACTCTTGAAAAAAGATTATTACTTTTGAAACGTTTGGAGAATCGCTTGATATATCCAGTTCAACTTCTGATATAGCCGGGTCAACCAGATACGGGCTTTGCGGAAGTACTCTGTAAGCCGATATAACCATAGGGAAGGATGATACCTGTTAAGGAATGTCCTTAATAATCCTATGAGACGAACAATCCGATCACGGAGATAATTTAACGCAGGAGCACTTATACGTGCATTTTTGAGATCAACAACATCATCAGAATTTGACAAACATTGTAACAATGTAATAGCAGAAATGGAAAATGTTGTCAAAATATAAGCAACACTAAATTTAGATTTTCAAAACTTTAGTCTGAAGTGGTAAAATAGTTTAGTCAATGTTGTATTCTAGAACCGAGACCGAATCTGACTTACTTATATTGCCACACCACCTAAATCCAGAAGCTGAGTCTGTACCCTGCAAAATGGTTCTGTGCTATGCTTGGATCATTTAGATGATATGATTGAAAGAACATTTTGTTAAGGGAGTACGAGTGTCAGAAAATTTGTAATTGTTAATAGAATCAAATCTCTTGTTCTTTGTTTTGTAAAGCTTTGTTCATAAAACATTATGAGCAAAAATTTATGAAAATCCATGGTAGAATATTTGATATATAAGACGTCAAAATTTTGGTGGGAAACGGTTCTCTCTAGAGTTTTCCTTCATTTTTCATTAGCTGCATATATGGCTAAAATGTATGAAAATATAATTGGAAGTTGACAAAATTCTGTGCATTGTCTATTTTTATGCATTTTAAATGGTCATTTTAAATCACCTAAGACTAAAAAAAAATATGATCCATGTACAAAAATATCTAACCTTGTTTGAATGGATAAAACCCGAGGATATCGAATGCTTTAAAAAACTGATACTCATACTCCCTTAAGAAACTCAGTATATAATTTCTTTACAGTTTAAGCCAAGTCGCTCCAATTATTTCAAGGAAGAAACTCAAAATAATTTTTTGAAATAGAGTCTACATACTGATTGCGTTTGTTGTTTTTTATGGGAACAGAGTGAGCAACTGTTTCAAGTGTATACATTATTATTCAGTTTATAAGAAAATATAGATATATTATACAATAACCACCCTAGATAGTGTGTGACCCAGCGGTTTCTCTCCTCGAGATAGTAAGTCACCCGAGAGCTTGCTCGAGGGTTACCTTAATTTCGAGGGGAGAGAAACCGCTTGGGCATACACTATCTAGGGTGGTAACTGTCATATTTTATCGAATTTTCTTGTGTACCGGTTGCAATTC
Source organism: Modiolus philippinarum (assembly GCA_002080025.1). NCBI lineage: Eukaryota > Metazoa > Mollusca > Bivalvia > Mytilida > Modiolidae > Modiolus > Modiolus philippinarum. The sequence continues at coordinate 94,676 of MJUU01013619.1, read as the reverse complement.
CTATGCGACCCAACGCTTACCGGTTGACCCAGCGAAATATCAAATGTCATGTGACACGATAAGAAAAAAATCAGAAGTAAATAATTAAATGAATATATAAAATAAATAATTCTCCCACTGTTCAGGAAACGTGAAAACATGACAGAAAAATAAGTGAGAACCGAACCGTCAGTCAAAAGAACGAACAATCCATGGACAACGGCAACAATGGAAACACTAAGAAACAAGGAAACCACATGAATACAGGACAAAAAAGAAAAATGAAGACACACACACAGATGAACAACACGGACCAAATAAAAACCATGAGTGTGATCAGATGTACTGGGTAGAATAAGCATCTCCTCCTTCTTATAAGACACCCGCCGTGATGAACATGTCAACTTCGGTAGTAAAGTCAAATCCGGTAGAGGAAAACAGCTGATAAGGCTGCTAATAACATCATCATAGTCTGTCGTAAACATTATATAGAAGTACTCCAAAACGAAATTACCATTTCACATACTTTTCAATTAACCCAATTAACGAAAAGTGAAATTACAAACATACATTTTCTAACAGCCACATCTTTACAGGCTAAACCTGATAGTAAAACAGTTCCAACTATGTACTGGGTTCCTAAACTCCACAAAACGCCATATAAATCTAGATTCATTTTGTCATCTAGTCACTGTTCTACAACTAAAGTTTCTATAATACTTATTAATACTTTGACTGCTATTAAAAACCTGGTTATAAATTTCTGTAACAAAATATATGAAAACAGTGGTGTCAATCATTTTTGGAGTGTAAAAAATTCATTGGAAGTTCTCGATAAATTGAATGCTTATAATGCCCCTTTTGAATCCCTTGAAAGTTTTGATTTCTCTACCCTCTATACTACCTTACCACATAATCTTATAAAGGAAAAATTCATACGTCTTATTCAATGGGCATTCAAAAAATCCGATTGTGAATATATATGTTCTAATTCCTTTAAAACACATTTTAGTAATACAAAACCAAAGAATTCAACTAATTGGACTTGTTTTGATATGATTTCAGCACTTGAATTTTTACTTGACAATATATTCATTCGTTTCGGTAACTATTTATCGCCAGGTCATAGGAATTCCTATGGGTACAAATTGTGCACCACTTATAGCGGACCTCTTTTTGTACTGCTACGAATTTCAGTTTATGACCAACATCAGCAAAGACCCATCTAAACAGCATTTAATTGAAAAGTTTAACAACACTTTCCGATATTTGGATGATATTTTAACTTTAAATAATGACGACTTCAATACGTATTATAAGGACATCTACCCTAAAGAACTTACTTTGAATAAAGCCAATTCTGATAATCATCATTGTCCGTTCTTAGATATCAATTTTGATATAACGAATGGTGAATTATAATTTATGATAAAAGGGATGATTTTTCTTTTCCCATAGTTAATTATCCATTTCTGGATGGCGATGTTCAATTAGCGCCATCATATGGTGTTTACATATCTCAACTTGTTCGATTTGCTCGAGTATGTAATAACGTTTGCGATTTTAATGAACGGAATCTTTTCATAACTGAAAAACTATTACATCAGGGTTTTCGTTATCACAAACTAG
>MJUU01013619.1:78905-92562 GCA_002080025.1 Modiolus philippinarum | reverse complement strand
ATAATTACGGTATTGTCGTCAAGTCATTACGTATGGCATTCTTTGGTATTAACATTGATTTTTTGATAGGGTCTTTGCAATTTAACTAAACACATTCTAAATTTCTAAAATCTGTATTGCATGGACACGGGTTATGTATTCCGGTATATATATGAAATCATTATTCTAAACTCCTCACAGGAAGGGATCTTGGTGGAAGCTGTATACTGAGGGTACATAACTTACTTTGTCAGTTGGTGATGGGTCTGGAGCTGGCATGTCAGTTAACTGTTAGTAGTCTCTTGTGATTTCATGTTTTTGTCCGTATATTTAGTTCTTTCATTTTAATTTTTCACAATTGACTCAGTCCTGTTGCCAACTGAATTTTACTGTTGCTACGATTGTTTTTTGATTTATCACATTGGCTGTAGGGGGAAGGTTTGGATCCAATAAAACTGGTTTAACCCCGCCGCAGCAGGTTTGCGCCTGTCCTAAGTCAGGAATTTATTAAGCCTTTGTGTGTCTTGTCCTTTTTCTAGGTAGTTTACTTTATGTCTATAGGAGTCTAGGATGATGTTTATTTCGCTGGACTTGATTGCTCTTTGTTCAGGGGGCCGACTCCGACCTGACGGTGGGTGTGGGGTTTCCTCACCGTTCATTGAAGATCTTATGGTGGCTTTGAGTTGTTATTACTCCCCTTTGGGTCGTTGTCTCTTTAACCCTTCTTTTTTCTATTGAGTTGTAAAGGGAAAGATCTGTTGTCATCCAGATATCCAATAGCGATTCACAAGATCATGATGTCGACCATAAAACTTCTTTAGTGATGACTTTTAGTTTTTTGGTAAAATACCCTTGCTTAAATATAGTACCTTTGTAAGCAAGCGAGCTCTATCAAGATATTAGGGTAATAAAATTTTACAAACAAGGTAAATATTTTACGAAAGGATATGGGGTAAATGAACATGAGACCATAACACATATGTTAACCCCAACTGCAATAATTTTAATGAGCTGTATGGCCATTTCGGAAATTAATTCCTCATCAGCAGCACTAGAACCCAAACAAAGGAAATCCATAATTTCTAAAATGATTAAAATGCTTAAAACCAAAAGAAATCCAAATAATCAGTAATGTCAAATATAGCTAAGGACAAAACTACGATGGAGGGAGTTAATCCTTAGGTTTTAGAATTTGCACAAATTTAGATAATAGTAATTTTACAAAGTGTACACATGAGATATTATCTCATGTACAAGTACACCATATCTAAGAAAAATAAAGAGCATACATCTCTACCACGGGGAATTGTTTTACCAACTCCACAATGCAATAAAAGACAAACTTCTGTATTAAATATTTTACGAAAGGATATGGGGTAAATGAACATGAGACCATAACACATATGTTAACCCCAACTGTTATAATTTAAATGAGCTGTATGGCCATTTCGGAAATTAATTCCTCATCAGCAGCACTAGAACCCAAACAAAGGAAATCCATAATTTCAAAAATGATTAAAATGCTTAAAACCAAAAGAAATCCAAATAATCAGTAATGTCAAATATAGCTAAGGACAAAGCTACGATGAAGGGATTTAATCCTTAGGTTTTAGAATTTACACAAATTTAGATAATAGTAATTTAACAAAGTGTACACATGAGATATTATCTCATGTACAAGTACACCATATCAAAGAAAAATAAAGAGCATAGCTACCACGGGGAATTGTTTTACCAACTCCACACTGCAATGAAAGACACACTCCTGTATTAAATATTTTACGAAAGGATATGGGGTAAATGAACATGAGACCATAACACATATGTTAACCCCAACCTAACAAAATCTGTGTGCATCTATTTTTGGAATATTACAGTTATAATTGGTTTAGGATGTAAAAGAAGATCTGCAAAAAAAAAAAAAAAAAAAAAAAAAAAGATCCCTTGGGATCACTTGGGATATTTAGGACTTCCATCCCTATAATATTAACGACTGGGGGTAAAGTATGAGTTAAAATTAAAGAATCATTTGCAAGGTAGTTATACCTGGTGTATAAATGGAGTAAATGTCTGTACATATATTGCATGTACCAAAACCTGGAAAGCTTTTATGTTGTTTTTTTATCAAAACGATATGTTGGTTTGATCAAGGATTTATCAAAGACACATCAAATCGTCTTATTTAATAAATATCACTAAACTCCTTTATGACTTTTCTAATAATATTTTATGATATACTAGGAATTAAGAGAGTAACAAGATAATTTTCATGTTGTACATGTAACCTGTGTTTTTAATGAAACATAATGAGTGCAAAAACAATGGAGTGGAAAGTGGCACAATGATATAATCCAGTTCATATAATTTCAATGGACTTTTTAATGGGGGTTGGCTTCTCAATTTGAAAATGAGGAGGATGTCAACTCAATGGGGTTCATTCTTAAAAATAAAAAAAAATATTTAGGATGATGATCATGTTTTTGAGGTTTAAGTGATTAAAGAATGGCGGGATACTGACCCCCCCCCCTCTGAATTTATCATAGGTTTAGAATTAGCAAGGGTTGACAATAAATGGATGTGATAGAATAATTAAAATTTAATGGATTTTTGCAGAATACCAATAAATATGCTTAAAATAAATTTATGGGAAAATGGGGTTCATGGCCAAAAAAAATATATTGTTTTTAAATGGATAAATGCGGAGAAGTCCGAAAGTTTCCGTCAGAAATACCAAAACTTTTGAACCGATTTCAGCATAACTTCTCTATGACAGAATAAGCACGACGAGAAAACTTGGAAAAAGTCTACAAGAACTCTTGCTCTCACTTTTGTCAAACGACCCTGCATATTCTCTACAGTATTTTTATCTCCTAAAATTCCAAGTCCTTCATGTCTCGATTTTATCTGGGCTAACGAGATACAGGTTGCTGAAATTGACGTGTATAGCAAATCAGACTTCATATAATGGCGACTGCTCGTCATATAATGGAAAATTGACATCGTATAATTGTGAATGCACATCATATAATGGTGAATGCACATCATCTAATGGTGAATGCACATCGTATAATGGCGAATGTACATCATATAGTGGTGAATGCACATCATATAATGTACAGTGATCATAATAGGACAGTTTTTGCGTTCCATAAATGACTCAATGATCCTAGCCACAATAAGGCGCGTAGTAATTATAATTGTTTGCAATAATATGAACAATATTATTATTCCTCAAAATATTATTCCTCTATTTCAAAGCAATTCAAACTGAATATTTATTTTTCATCTCAGGAAAAACACTTATATAGTTAAGCTAAGCTGTCCATCCATTATTGAATAAAGTGATGATTTGAATAGATCTTCACCGAAATAAGTTTTGCTGACAATTTGTTTTTATTATATTAGTACATTTATCTCCATGTTATATACTTATAACTGAAAGAATGTGTCAAAAAGGACTGAGTTTTTTAGTTTAACCCACACACTGAGGTTTCACGAATGAAGCCCCAAATATTGAAGTTTCAGGAAGGTGAAACTTCGATCAAAGTGGGGGGCTTCGGATTTCAACTTGAAATAAAATATTGATATTTGCGACTCGTGTGAGACTATCAATATATTTACTCTGATATAAATTCACCTTTTTAACTTACACAGAACATTCTGTTCTCAATCAATTGAGAAACGAAATTTCTTATATTTAGGACATTTTAGTTTCTTCAGAACGTCAGAATACTGCTGGTTCTGCAAATGTCCAGTGCTAATTGTGAGAGGACTATTTCAGCAAAGAATCGAATTAATCTTATGTCCGTTGCAGTTTTAATCCTACAACTGGGGAAGCACTTATTAGAATAAGTAGTGAAGGACCCTCAATACAGGATTATGATGATGCAGCTTGTATCAGCTATTGGTTTTCTACTGACCATGGAATATCTGGATATACACACTGGCCAACTACAGAGATTGAAAGTTAAATAAATACATTAAATCAAAAACATGAAGAAATATATGGAGAATGTATCAACACAAATATTTAAACACTGTTTCTAATTTTATTCTTAATCTTACAGTCAATATTAGGCTTTCAAAAAATGACTAATTGGCGACTGAAATATTTTAGCTGGCTCCTAAATTTATGGATCTGCTCCTTAGTTTAGGAGGTTAGGAGCCAGCTGGCTCCTTTTGCTAAAATGCTACTTTGAGGCCTATGCTTTCAAACGTGATCAAATATTAAACTTTTCTGTGTTTTTTTAAACAAAAGAAACTATGATACCGGTATATTGGGATATATGCTGGAAGGGAAGGATCAGTTCCGGTTTTACCATTATTAAAAATACATAAACATTAGAGTTCCCCACCTGTACTTACATTTATTGACATCAGAAAATATTTTCCCAATTAACAAAATGAATCATTTAATATATGTTTAAATCAATTTCCTCCTATGATCTTATCATCCTTTGTGGCTAAAATATGACGATTGTTGTGTCAACAAGCTTAATATATAAAACTTCTAAGTAAAATTTTAGTACTATCCGCAAAATGACACCCTCAAGAAAGACGTTCTGGCTTGTATTTTGTGTTTTTCTTTTTTATCACAGCCCTGCCGGTGAGTAAAAGTTTTACAAAATTTCCATATTAACCTTTTACAGTATCGGGATTTGAAGAAAAGTTTTTAGCCAATCTCTACATGAAGTTATCATTATGTTTTATATAGGTTCCAACATGCAGACGTGTTCGTCTGATGCAGCTGATGATAAGGCACTCATAGCGTTCCATACGCTGTCCGCTGCAGTTTGAAAATTGCCTCTCGTGAGATTTGTCAACATTTTCAAAGATCAAAGGAAAAAAATAAAAGATCAAAGGAATGTGCCCAAAATTTTGATAAGCTTCGCGTGTGTCTGCCGCAGACAACCACTATGACTTTAGCAAATGTAATTTTGTTTTCATACCATTCCCGCATCGCCGAGGTTTGTCTAAAGGTTTTAACTCTGTTTGCAAGTCGGTCATTTTTAGTTCGTCAGTCCCATGAACCTTTTCTCTAAATCGAACTGCAGAAATTAATGTAATATAAAGTTTGTGATTCTATGGCTAGGAGCAACAGATCCAAGCTACAGTTACATGTGTAGGTTGTGGTCCACTGGTTTCTGACAGAGCAAAAGCCGAATGAATTTCACAACTTTCCAAAAACAGAAACAATACCGGATTACCATTGATCTATACAGAAGTATATTAGCGCCACACAAACTTTTATTTATTATTTTGCGTTATAACACAAGGTTTGCGTTATTTTGCAAATGTTTGCGTAATAACGCAGTTTGCGTTATAAGGCAAAACTTTGTGGTTTAACACAAAATAATGAAAAAGGTTAATACGCTAATAAGCTTCTGCAGATCTAATAGTCTGTCAGGATAATTTGAAGAACAAGTCTTTTTTTTGGTTCAAGTCCACTGATACTTAATTAACAGAGTTTCAAGTTTCAGGCTTAAAAACAGTTTCTTGAACTTTCTTTAGAAAAGGATAAGAATTTCGTAGGCGAGTTATACACTAATCAGAGTTACAGTTTGTTATTTTTTTCCAGTTTTCGGTAGAGGACTTACATGTATGAAGCAGCATTTTTATTAAAACGACAAATAACAGATCGGGAATCGAATTCTTTACATAATTTTTGTTTAATATTTGTTCTGTATCAGATTTTACAATTTTTTGGTTTATTGTTTCCCAAATATTTGGATTTGATCTGTACTGAGAAAAATGGCCATATACAGTAATTTAATTAACTTAAACTTCGGTATTTTGTGATTTGCTTTAAGATGTGAATACTGATATCAAACAGGTAATAAGATTTAAGAAAAATGCTACTTTTCGAAAGAAAACTATAAATTTGCACTAATAGGCAACTGAATTATATATTAAACGTTCGAACATAGGTGTATACTGAATTAGCGTCAAAATGAGGTTTTAAACGGAAATTATATATCCTGTTTCAAACAACCGATCAATGCGGTTGATTAAATAAATAAATCGTGTGGTATAAACGAAACAAAAAACAGTGCTCCTGGTCATATGTAATATATTTTCTTACGCATTATTTTATCTCCATTCTTCAACTAATCAATATTGATTTTACAAGTAATTATACCAATACAAAAAATTAAATTTTCAATTCATTTGTAGCCCTAGCATTATCTGGAACAGCAAAGACATCCGGAGAATTTAACAACAACGCAGGTATATGTCAAGTTTTCTTACTTTTGACTCGATTAGTGTCCTGTGGTTGTTTAAGTGTTGTTTTTGTCTTTCGTTAGTCTTTTTGTCGGATAACGGATGACAGAGATTGTAAGAACACTTTGTCAGTTAATTATTCGATTGTTGACGACCCCGCATACATGGAGTAAAAAGGCATGGATGTTACTCGACATCTATCAATGAATTGCGCTCGAACCGGTACTAGGGACCGTTTGCACTTACTTTGACTTATAAGCAAAGCTCATTGTTGAAGGCCTCATGGTGACTTTAAGATGAAGAACAACAACTAAAGCGTTGCCCCATCGCTTTGTTCTACCATGTATTTGTAGACACTTTGTCTAATGTGCATTTACTACATATCCCTTCATTGCTTATATGTACAATATATATGTTACAGTACAAATTGGAATACAGTAGGATCTGGAATCCTCCTAGTACAAATTGGAATTCTAATTGCTACTGGGACAAATTAGAATTCTGATTTTTACTTGATTTAATTCAATACAAATTGGAATTCCAATTTCTACTGGGACAAACTCACTGGATTTAATCCAATTCTCCTAGGAGAAATTGAGATATCGCGATTTACACTAGCAGGATTCTGAATCCTACTGAATTTTTAGTATGATCCAGAATAATACTGAATATTTTGTTCAGGATTATTCTGGATGTTACTAAAATTCAAAGCTGAAAAATTTTTTTGACTTTGTTATGATAAATATGTATTTCACAACATTCAAGTTAATTTATAAAAACAATAGAATGACAAATGACATAATTATAATATAAATGTTCATATGTTGAAACAATTGGTGGAACTCTGTGACATTTGGTAGAGCAGGGAGTTTTGGATTTAAGACAAGAGCAATGCATAGTATTGCATTTGCCGGAGTAATTTCAAACTGTACACAAAATGTAGCTGTTATACTGCCATCTTCCAATGACCGACTTTTTTTAACATGACAATGTGTGAAATTTCAGGTTGAGTAACAGGATATTCTGCATTTAAACAAGGGAAACAAAAACTAAATGAAGAAGATCGGTATCTGAGAAGTATTTTTTAAGTATGCCATCTTTGGAAAAAAAATAAAAAATCATATTCCAATATTTTTTGTAAAATACCTCCATATTTTCTTCCATATTTAAAGTTAACTTATGAAAACTAGTAAATTAATATTTCAATTTTAAAATGATCACCAAGACAATGGAAGTTACATATTACTTATGTTTTACTTCTCTACCGCTGTTTCTATTGATTTGAGTTAGTAGGATCCGGAATCCTACTAGTACAAATCAGGATATCTCAATTTCTCCTAGGAGAAATTGGAATTAAAATTTGTACTGGATTAAATCCGGTACATGTACAAATCAGAATTCTAATTTGTCCCAGTAGAAATTGGAATTCCAATTTGTACTAGGAGGATTCTGGATCCTACTGGATTCGATTTTGTACTGTAAAATATATAAGCATTTATAACAATGTGTTGAGACAACGGCAAGAGAATACCGAAGGAACAAGGGAAATGAAGACCACAAAAATCGAAATCCAAAGACATGGCAAAAACAGGAACAGAGAAAAACAAAGACAAAACAAGGACCCGAGACAGCTACATGTACAATGCACGGAAATAAAAAGACGACATTAAAAACTAAGGCACTCATAGTGTGAACTCCCATGAAAACCGGGTGTGACACCAGGTGCTCCGGAAGGGTAAGCATACCCTGCTCCGCTAGCGGCACCCGTCACACTATCAGTGAGTCAATCCAGGATTGAGTCAAAACCGGTTATGTCAAATCCGTGAAGACGTGAAATCTAGCTGAATGAAATGCTAGAGATGAAAGCAACAAAGGCTGAACAAATCCCTGACTAAGCAACTTTTGGGACAGTGTTTCTGCTCTATTCAAACTCACTGTATAAATTACATGCAAACGAATCAACTGTGAAATGTACACTCCATAGACTGTTGCTGCTTAAAAGGGAAAAATTCACAATTGGGAAGTTAAAATCATCACGTTTGTCATATAGCTTAGATTTCAATCAATGTATACAGCTCTAAGTACGAAGCTGGAGTAGGTTGGTCAGTAGTCTCTTTAATTTCAAGCTCATTGGGATAGATCTGGCGTAAATATTCCTTGAATATTGGATTATTAAGAGAAAGTACATCGTCTATGTAGCGGAAGCTGAAATTAAAGGACTGGGCTAAATGTTTTTGTTTTTTCTGTATTAGCCCTTGTAAAAACATGGCCTCATACGAGAAAAGAAAGAGATCAGCTAAAAGCGGCGCGCAGTTAGTTCCCATGGGAATTCCGATTGTCTGTTGAAAAACGCGACCTCCAAATTCGACAAAAATATTATTTATTAAAATTCCAACATCTTGATTACGTCATTCTCCGTGTACTTCTTGTTTCTTTACAACATATGTCATTCCCTACTACTAAGTAAGTGTATCTGCGTTCTCCGTTTTGAGTGCAGAAACATTGATGTATCAAATCAGATATTATTGTTTTCAATTTATTGTGTGGCAATAATCATGGCTTGCTAGAAATAATAATTTGTGTAATTTTGTTAAGACAAGATGTAGAATCAAATGTAAAAAGATCTTTTTTGAAAGGTTTAATAAATGTGTCATTCTGCGAGATATCTGAACTATGATGAAATGTAAACTTCTCTAATTTCTAGCAAATTTAAACACCTCCTGATAGATTGGTTATCAAAATAATAATCAACATGTGTGGAAATTTCACCTCAGTTGGCGGTTGGTCAATCTATTAATAAATGTCTCGTGTTAGTTTCTAGAAAAAATGCAACCGGATGTTGATGAAATTAACAATTTAACAATTTGAATTTGAAGAGTTTGTGTGACGTATTTGTTTCAATAATGTTAATCCATTTTAATTCAACCATGTCTGTAATATATGAAGGTAAAAAGTAAAATTTGTGTTGGATAATTATATCAACAAAATGTACCACATATTAAAAGTATGCATTGCGTAATAGTAAAACTTAAATATTCACATAAACATGCAGTATGTATTTAGCATTAGTCCAACAACCAGGGTTGAAAGGCCCTCTAATGACAAAGTTTGTGTGATACCTTGTAGACGGCCTTCTTTCGCATAAAATATTTCATCTTTATTTGAATAATTCCAATTGCTAATGCAACGTCCAATTCCATTGGTCAACGTCATGAACAACAAAAAAGTTATTTCTCAATAAACTTTTCTTGCCCATTAATACATTACGACGTTAAATAGTGCAGTATGTGGTGACGTAAAAATCAGTGACAACATTGTTCAAAGATCAAAGAATTGGAATTATAAGAAATAAAAGTAATTTTGGAGGAGTTTATGGATGTGTAAACGCGGCCTTTCACTCACAAACTCTACATAAAGTCCCTCGGACTTTATTTAGTTTGTGAGTGAGTCGGCCGCGTTTACACATCGATAAACTCCTCCAAAATTACTTTTATTCCTATAATATTTATTTGCTACATGTAGCAGTGAGTTTTCTACAGTTCAATTCTAAAGCACAACAAAAACTATTTTCAGGACGCTGTACAAATCATTGAATACTCGTATCTATAAAATATCTTACGTATTAATACTTATATTTTTAAGTAAGAACATAAAGTGTAACGTTGATATCAGGACGCATTTTAAAGAAAAAAGAAGGTCACTTTTATGTAAGGGATGCTTTAAATTTCGCAGTTCTAATACTCATTATCGTTGTAACACAACGAGTCTCACAGTTTTTGTTGTCTATTCTGATGTCCAAAGTAATTTCAGCAATTTCAATTAAAGCGTTCACCAATACTGGACTTTCGAGTTAATTTGTTATCATCGAGAAAGTTCTTTTGTTACTGTAAAAAATCAATACATTCAGCCAACCAAAAGAATTATTCATCAATTTATCACTGATGAGCTAAGAGTGAAAAACATTTAATTTATTACTCCAAGTAATTTTTTTCTCTCAGAAGGTATATCAGCACCTTTATTCAATCGGTCGGGAATCCAGTTTTATTCCCTGATATCAAGACTCAATCACGAAGAGTTCTTATCTCGAGAGTCCCGTATTATAACTATTTCAGATTCGATAACTGATGATTGTTCAGAATGGGAGGAGTATGATGGGGTTGACTGTGTATGTGCCAGCGATGAAGAGGCTAAATGTACCCAGGAGGAAGGAATAGTTTGTGATGACAAAGATCGCCACTACAAGTCCAAATGTGACTTTGCATTACAAACCTGCAAGCAGAACGTCGGTATAGATACAGTGCTAAGATCATGTGGTAAATATTTTATACTGTAATCAGTTCATTAAACATTGTTGTCCAGCATTGATTGTATGTAAATAATCGACACTTCTCGAGGCAAAAAAAAAAAAAAAAAAAAAAAAAAAAAAAAAAAAAAAAAAAAAAAAAAAAAAAAAAAAATTAATCAACCAGGATAGCTATTTTTGTATTACAAAGAAATATATGTGTACGCGTTGTATTTTGACAAAAGTTCCTTAAATGCTTAATTAAGTATGCTTCAGTTATTTGCGTATTGCTTTATTTACGATCGAACTGTCAGAATTTTTTCATTGTATACTATACATTTCTCAGTATATATTGTATCGTTGCCCTTTGTCACATTACGTATTGCAATCAACCCAATTAATTTCGAGGTATTTTCTTTTCTATTGTCCAAAACTATTTAAAAGTAAAGAAGTATTTTGCAGCATTATTGATGAGCTAGAAATTTTCATTTTAATATTTATCAAATGTTTGGTCCTTTCTTAAGATCAACTCGACGATATCTCAATTATGTCAACACAATAATAAAGGGCTATGCAGGGCGCATCATGATACGACCGCAGCATGTCAACCACTGAAATTTGAACAAGTGTAATTTAAAGCAAATGTGGACAAAAAAAAGCTTGATACAGTAATTAGCTGGACACAAAATATTGAAAATAAAGCTTACAATGAGAATAATCCAAAGAAAAAAATCCCGTCAAAATCTGATGAAAAATAAAGATTTCACATATTTCTTATAATTGCAACTTTGGCCCCTTTGACCCCTTAAAGCCCAGAAACGGGAAGAGCTACGCCAAATCCTTTGAATGTTACTTACAATGAAAGGAATGCACGTAAAAAAATCCCATCAAAATCTGATGAAAAGAAAGATTTCACATATTTCTAATAATTGCAATTTTGGCACCTTTGACCCCTTTTAGCCAAGAAACGGTAAGAGCTACATCAAATATGTTGACATGCTATTGAAAGCTGGCATATAGAGGAATCCGAAGAAAAAAAAATCTCATCAAAATCTGATATAAAATAAAGATTTCACATATTTCTTAAAATTGCAATTCTGGCCTCTTTGACCCCTTATAGCTCAGAAATGGAAAGAGCTACGCCAAATATGTTGACATACAACTGAAATCCTACAATGAGAGGAATCTAAAGAAAAAAATCCAATTGAAATCGAATGAAAATAATCATTTTGGGTAATCTTTTGGCCACCTTTCTCTGAGACCCTTTTCGGGCCAGGAACATAAAATTATGACCCAGGCTTAAGCATGTGCCAAGAAACATCATACTTAAATTTGAAAATGATCCATTCACTGAAACCAAAGTTATGCTGTCCACGGACATGAAAATACCCAATTTTACCATCTGACAGGGATGGGACAAAACCTGAAATTAAAACCCATGCTTAACCTTATGCCAAGAAACCTCATACTAAAATTTGATCCGTCATTGTCAACTAGAAACAAAGTAATGCTGGCCAGAGACGCCGACGCCGACGACTGCGCCATACCATAATATGACCGTAAAAATTTGTCCGGTCGTATAAAATGTATGTAAGTTGTCGAATACTAAGATGTTGGGAATAAAAATTTTGACTCCCAATGAAGAAGGGGGTTTCTCAGACCTTACCTTTAGCTAATAGCATCCATTTGTATATATTACGAGAAAGTTGAGGCATTTCAATATACGGAGGTAAAGCGTTTGTGTTTTTTTTTTCGGAATTATATGTTACAGCAAAACTACACAATGCCTTTCTTGTTCATTCCTTTATACTATATCAATTGTTGTCTTGGCTTTCAGCAGATTACGCGAATTCTTTCCATTTTGTTTTCAGACTGAATTTTTTTTTATTTCAGAAAACACGATTGTTTCATGTCTCATTAACTGCGATTTTTGCCTTGATCAGACTAAACGAAGGTTAATACGGATCTTTCATTTTTTTACTAAAAGTTGCCGTATTGAATGTAACCATCATTATGAGCGAATGTGTGAACCCGTCGATAATTTATACTGGTTTGAGTTTTCCCCCTGTTACAAAGGAGCTATATCTGGAAAATCCCGTGACTGTCAATATATAAAGATTAACTTGATTATTTTCAACTTTACCATATGTTATATTATCAGGTGCATGTAAAACTTTAAGGCTTACTGGTGGCAAAGGCTTTCCTCAAGATACAACACGTGCAGAGTTCCGATTGGTAGGACAAGATGCTGGAGTATCCACAAGATACCAGTCTGTTACAGACAACGATATTGAAATCTTTTTCCTCGACGAGACAGGATCATGGGCGATAGGTAAATACTATTTCAAAAAGGCCAAAATCTAGTTTTCGAATTTAGGTGAACTTTTTATGTTTCGACATAATTTGACCTTTGCAATCTAAAGAAAATACAAAAGCTTTTGCCAACAATGAAATCGTTTAACAAATCAAAATGAATAAGTAATAGTTATACCATGAGGTAAAGGTGTTTCTGGAATAGAAAATCCCGACGGCCGGAGGCCGGAGGGTTTTCTATTCCAGAAACACCGTTTACCGAAGGGTATAACTAACTTACACCCAAGGTAAAGAGAAAAGCATTATTCTTTTCATAATTAAACACGAAAAATATATAAAAACCTCAAAAGCAAATATGATATTAATTAATTGTGACCTTTACTTTGAAATCCCGTTGGATGCCTTTTTGTGACTGAGTAATTCTCAAACAAACAATGAACATACTGATCTAGACTATTTTTAAATAACAATCATGTCACGTAGACAGCGAGTTCATTGATGTATAAAAGTACACAAACAAATCGAGTATGCCGTATGATGATGAGTGTGACAAACAAAAGTCAACAAAATGGATATATTTATAATTTGTATAAAAAATATTTCAATGCGTGGATGGATATATAGTGAATAAGAAGATAAAATAGAGATTGTAATTTATACATCAGTATATCACAATTCCAAATTATATGGAAATAGAAGAAATTAGCCGACCAAATTGGTCATCTTTCTTCAAAATACAAGATGTATTGTAAGTAAAAAATGTTGTTTTATTCCTATACTTACTAAAACATGCTTTTATGCAAACAAATGTGTAGTTGTAAGTGATAAATATGTCCGGGTAGAAATGGGGGGGGGGGGGGG
>MJUU01013619.1:37610-78883 GCA_002080025.1 Modiolus philippinarum | reverse complement strand
GGGGGGGGGAGCAGATATTTCTAGGAAACTTAAGTCCATGGACAAACATTTATAGGAAAATGAATCCTGGAGGACATATATTTCTAGGAAAATATGCCCTCGGACAAATATTCCTAGTAAAATCAATGTCCGGACATGTCTGCCTAAGAGATTTATTCCGTCTGAACAAATTTTCCTGACGGACATACTTTACTGTTACATAGTGGCAGGTCATATAGTTACAATTTGGAGTGGGCTGGGGAGAGTGATAACTTGAAATTTATGATAACACTTCCATTCATATTTCAAAGGATTCAATAATTGTTCACAAAAAGGCTACCCATTAATTATTTCAACATCTGATATGTCTCGGGGTGTTGTTTAAAAGGGTGCTTTTTTTTTATTCACATCGTGTAAGCTTTCCAGTTAGTCGCAGTTTTTAGCATAGCCCATGGCATTTCACATTTAATAAGGTTGGGTTGGGGCGGGGGATATTGGCAATGTGACACTTCAATGTAATAAACACATTTTTTTTTTATATCTGCCCTTGTCTAATGGTGCAGTTGTTCAAAGTGCTGTGTACTTCGCGTATCCTTTATAATGATAAAAATGCAATGTGTCAACTTGTATTATTACCTTATAAAATTATTTTTCCATTGTAAAGGAATTTTTCCATTATAAAGGAAATGATTTTTGCGCTTTTTTTAATGAATGTCCCGATTTCTTACTGGGAATTGATTTTATAAAATTTACTGCCCGCAATTTTTAACAATTAATGATCGTGTCAATCTTGATATATTTTGGATCAGTTTAAAATTTCATTTTTTTGTTAATTAGACATCAAAGTTTGATTTCACCTGTTTAAAATTTATGTTTATAATTCTTTAGGGACCGACCATTTAACCCGAAGGTATAAATTTCATGAAAATCCGTTAAAATTTGTAGGCATGAGAGCGCTAACAAGAAAGTGTGACGGACGGACGCACGGACACGCGTACGCCCGGCATTTTTATGTTCCCGCTCCGCGTTGCGGCGGGGGACAAAAACCTTGGTCTGTATTTCTCAAGTTGCAAGAAATGTAGTAATTTAAAATATTATTGCGGAATGCGCTCTTTTAAACATAATCTACACGTACACACCGAGAAAACTTTTAATAAATTTGATTTTTTTTATTTAATAGGCAAATCTCACTCAATTTAAAAAAAAAATCAGGTCTGAAAAAGGACTTATGTTTCAAAATCGGTGTGGACGTATACTATAATATCTAAGGAAGTGCAAGCTAATGCCGATTATTTGTGACTACTTTTCATTTTCAAGATTCAGTTCAATTTTGGTACATTTTGGGAAGTAATTCAGAAATTGCCAAATTTCTTCTTTAAAACATGCTACTAGGTAAACCATGGTAGCTTGCCCTGTATTATACATCATAGTATTCGTTCAGACAAGAATTCCTACGACGTTTTCCTCACCGCCTTTGAGCGAGTACATGTAAATTATGTTTAAAAGAATGCATTCCCGCATGATTTATTACTATATTTCATTTAGCTTGAAAAAAAAANAAAAAAAAAAAAAAAAAAAAAAAAAAAAACAAAAAAAAAAAAAAAAAAAAAAAAAAAAAAAACAGTTCCAAGTATAAGGTAACGTTACTAAAGTAAAAAAAAAAGGACACACAGTTTCATCTTTATTGTGTGTCCTTTTTTTTTTACTTAGAACTGTTTTTGTTTGTTTTTTTTTTCACAAGCGATATTTCAGAATTGTGATTCATGGATTCATATGAAGAAAAATAGTTGATATTTAATATTATTACCTTAAAAGGGGGGTGTAGAGAGACTGGTAGAAAAGGGGTCATGGAAAGGAGACTGGGTGTGGGAGAAAGAAGAGAGGGGAAAGGAGAAAGGAGAGAGGGGGCGGAGCAAGGAGAGGGGGACAGGAGAAAGGAGAAAAGGGGCGAGAGGAGGGAAAAACGCACTCACTGTCTGCCCCTCTAGAATGTTGAAATAGTTCTTCTTGAGAATACACACAATCAATAGTTATGGAGAAACATGGGTGATTGTGTGGTTTACA
The DNA here is from genome assembly GCA_002080025.1 of Modiolus philippinarum. Taxonomy (NCBI): domain Eukaryota; kingdom Metazoa; phylum Mollusca; class Bivalvia; order Mytilida; family Modiolidae; genus Modiolus; species Modiolus philippinarum. The sequence goes on along the minus strand of MJUU01013619.1, from coordinate 76,840 downwards.
TGATTAGGTCACAGGTGCTTGAAGACCTCTATTGGCCCCTATGTCCCCTCCCTCTTTTATAATATTTAATGACAAATTTATTTGTGTCAACTTATCCACAGGTGCTTGAGGATAGAGGATAGGACCTTGTATTGGGCACAGTATGGCTCCCCCTTTTTTATAATATTTTCTCCATTTTTCAAAATTTGTCATTTATTTGTGCTATTTTGTACTAATATGGGGGCTCCTTATGTAACATATCGAATCGCACATTGCTGGTAAAATAGGAAATAGACGATAAATATGTTATATTTAATAGTACAAAATAGCATGAATAAATGACAAATATTGAAAAATTGAGAAAATATTATAAAAAGGGGGAGCCATACTTGGCCCAATATAGAGTCCTGTCCTCAAGCACCCGTGGATTAGTTGACACAAATAAATTTGTCATTTTTATAGCTTTAAGCAATACACCGAACTTTCCCGCCAAACGTTCTGTCAAACAATAGTCTGTGATCACAGGGTGTGACGGGGTATCTGACCGTCCCTGTCAAGCCCCAGTGATCAGAGTCTATTGTTTGACAGAAAGTTTCCAAATAAAATACACCCGAGTGAAACAAAGGACCTGGGGTGTAAACATCAGGGAATTCATAAGAACACCTCATTGTTATATCTTTTTATTCTTTGTATTGTGCATTTTTTGCCTAGAATGAAATATTCAGCCACATAATCGTCCTCTCATTAAGTACTTCTGTTCACTTTCGAAAATTTGATACGAATATAAAGAATTATTTTGCTTCATTTTCCTATCTGTTATGCATACATGTAGAGTATAGTGTTAAATATGTAGGAAGATATCTTTTAGTTATTGGTGGCGAATATTGTAAACGTGGACATTTTCGAGTAAGGTTAATGTTCGCTTATTTTGACGTTTGGAAATTTTACACTAATATAACATCCACGCGTATACCTTAAATAACAAAGGTTTTACAATCAAATTGTGAAGATCCGCGAATATTATAAGCACACAAAAGTTTCGGGTATGACAATTCGCGAAATTAATACCCCACGAAAATAACTACGTTTACAGTAATTTTTCATGTAAATCATATATTGGTTCGTACTGCTGTGCCTCGACTTTATAATTTATATGTTAATTTACATTTGATTGTGACAATTCATTTCATCTGTATCATAACTTCAGTTTTCACTTTCAGGTGAAAGGAATGGTAGTGGTACCTTTATTGCAATGATGCAGATTTTAAAAGGATCGTATCCGCAGGATGCTAACCCTGGAATGCTTGTCCCTGTACAGAACGGAACAGATATCCTCTGGGAACGAGACTATACATTTCGTCTCGAATGTGTAGACGGTAAGACCAGGAGAACCCATATAACAACTGCTGCAAGAACTGTATACAATTTGTTCAGATGCCTTGAACTATTTCAGCTTTAGTTCCTATCATTATTTATGTTTGTCTCTTGTCTTTATTGTTGTTTTCTTGTTCAGTTCGCTTGTGAATTGTGGCATCTGATTGTAGTTCCCGGCCATTGAAAGGGTGTTTACTGTTATCCTAGATTTATAATAAGACATTTCACGGACAAGACATAAGTTGTCGAAATGACATCTACAGATCTCGAATTCAGTATCAATGAAAACATGTCATGAAATTATGCAATGCTTTTTCCGAAAAACATACTATGTGTAGAGCATGGTTAAATCCATATACATATTTTTCATCACTGACAGATCCAGCGTTCAACACTAGGAGTTCCAAAAGAGCAACGGGAAAAGAGTGTTCAATCTACTCTTTTACAACGTTTGTCAAATTTTTGCCTAAACTATGCACCAAAGTATAAAACAATTTCCAAAAGGGTGCACGTGTTCCATATCCCAGGAATCCCTTTTCTTAATCTACCATAGTTCATTTTGGGAAAGTATATGTGAAATGTATGCAGAACAGAAGAAAATTGGACAGCATCAAATAAAGAGTTACGAAGTTATACCCCGTAGAAAAAAAAACTTCATCGTTTAATGTTCAAATTTTATTTTTAAACTTTTAATTTTTAATTTAATTTTAACTTTTAGAATCTGAAATAGAAGCAAAAGGGCACAGAGAAAAGAGATTTATTTTGTGAGTATAAATTTAGATAGATAAATACATAAGATGAAATAAAAATGGCAAAGACCATTTCAAAGACGATGTAGGAGTTTAAGTTCCGTCAATCTTTTAAAGGTGGGATAATTGTGTTTAGCCATCATCGTTTAAAAAACTTGCTCAGCAACACAAATATGTGTTTTTAACTTTATAACTTCTCAAATTCTGCCTCCAATTTAACAGTGTTGCAGTAACAGAGTAATGTGATTTAAAAAAACAACGACAGTAGAATACCGAAGGAACAAAGGAGTGAAATTTACAAAAATCGAAGTCCAAAGGCATGGCAAAAACGAGAACACAGAAAACAATGACACAAGTGATAGAGAAACATGAATAAGAGTACAGCTAAAACAATTTCTGTTATAGGCAAGATCTATCTGGAATAAGTTGGAATATAATGTGATCCAGGCAAAGAGGAGCTAAAATTAGGTTTAATTTTATTGGAGTAAATAACACTTCAGTTATATTTTGGCCTATAATGCTCTTAGCTTCATTCGCAGACAAATCAGAATGAAGCATGGAGGGAATTAAGATCGTATACAGTTTAACTGAAAATCTTATTACAAAATTTTACATAAAAGTGTTTATCCTACATTATCGAGTTCGTTAAAAAATGCCATGTTCTAGAAATGTATACACTCTATAAATTTCGGTGATGGTATACTAGTTATTGATATAAATTCCTGTATAGATATAGTATCATACTATTAACTTTTTGGAAATTTAGGTTTTGGGTCAACTCGTTAATAGTGCTGTTGCTAGTATGACGCTCGTATATGTATGCGTTTGTAATCGTCATAATTAACAGCAAATGCCTAAAACCGATTCAGACATTTAAACTAATTGCAATTATGACAATTTATTCATGTTTCTTGAAGAAAGATCAAGTTCTCCCGATGTATTGAAGCTTAAAATCTTCATTCCTAACAGTTTACTTACAAGTGGTATCTATAATTTGGGAAATCAAAAAAAGAGATACAGTACCTTTAAACGAGTACGGAATGTGCAATATTTCATTAATCTTGTGCTGAAAAATGAACGAGTCTATTTTCTCACATGTAAAACACGCATTTGATTAGTAGTGAAAATAGAACACTGATAGAGTTATATGCATCAGTTTTATCACATGATTGTATTACTAATCGTAAAGCAATTAGCAATCTTGACAAGGTAGAAAAAGTATGAAAATGTCGATATAACAGTTTCTACAGTTTTTGTCTCGCCCGCGACGAAAGTCGCGAAAGCGAGACATAGGCGTGCAAAGTATGACGGCGACGGCGACGGCGACGGCGACGGCGACGGCGACGGCGGCGTAAACTCAAGTTTTAATACAGAAGCCATTGATATAGGAACTTTATATTTGGTCCATATGTAGCTTACGGCGAACCCTATCTGTCGGACCCAAATCATGTGACCTTGACCTATATTTCGCGGTCCAGTGACCAGGTTAAGTTTTTTTGCTTAAGTCCATTTCTCAATAACTAGAAGCTAGAAGTCAATGATATTTGGTATATAGCTTGGTCTTGATTAGTACATGTCCGTCTGCCATATGGCTTTTGACCTTGACCTCAATTTCACGGTCCAGTGACCAGGTTAAGTTTCTTTGCTTAAGTCTGTTTCTCAATAACTACAAGCCATAGGTCAATGATATTTGGTATATAGCTTGGTCTTGGGTTGTACATGTCAGTCTGCCGTATGGCTTTTGACGTTGACCTCAATTTCACGGTCCAGTGACCAGGTTAAGTTTTTTTGCTTAAGTCTGATTCTCAATAACTACAAGCCATAGGTCAATTATATTTGGTGTATAGCTTGGTCTTGGTTAGTACATGTCAGTCTGCCATATGGCTTTTGACCTTGACCTCAATTTCATGGTCTAGTGAACAAAGTTGAGTGTTTCTGATTAGAATAGTTTCTTAATTACTGTAAGTGGAATGGTAATAATATTTGGCTTGTAGGTTGCTCTTGAGTAGTGCATGACTGTTTTAGCGACAAGCAGGGACGGGCGAGACATCTATTAGGGTCCACTCTTGTTTTAGTTTTATCTAAAACAAATAAATCAGTTCTCACGCTATGTATGTTTGGTACAATTAAGTGTCTTGAATATGTAAATAGTGAAAGAATATTGTTTATAATACCATTACGACACACATTTGCACAAGGCGGAGATACTATTTTAAAGCATATATATAAATCACTTTCTATAATATTCCCCTTACAAAATATATGGATATTGTGAACTCCTCTTCAGAATTATAGACAATGTTTTATATTAAAGGAAAACAATTAAATGCTGAAAAGCGGCAAGCTTTTTTTGAAAAGCTTATACTTGTCTCATTTTATTTCAGCACTTTTATATTTGTTGTGGTGACCACGGTAACAGTTGCTACAACAACATTGAAAGTTGTACAAGCTGTAAAAGGATGCCTGTATTATCCCAGTGTTTGCGAAATGAGGTAGGATGATATGACAATTATAAACTTCTAAACCTAAAATAAAAACATTCAACTAAAAAATCGGATAAAATGTACTAAGTAGTTTACAGAACTAAACAAATACGCGGTCATTTTTCTTTTTTGAATACATTTTATTTACTACCTTTTAAATTTAAAGGCTAGCAGTTTTTCGGTTAAAACATACTTGCTAACACAACAAGAAAACTTGGTCCCATTGTATGATTTTCCACGAACTTGTAGAGACTTTGTCTCATGTACATTTACTCATTACTTACTGCTGATAATTGATTAAAGGATAGAACACAGAACAAAACAAAAAAATAGATTGTCGTCATGACGCCAAATATTTTCTTTATTTCAGTTTGGGAAGTTCCTGTTTAAGTCATTTAAATCACGATTCTGCATATGCGCATTTCGACAAATTATGTCTCGAAACTTTTTGGAAGATCATAATATTTGTTGCAGAATGACGCTGTATGATTTGTATATCTGCTACAATTTCTTCCTTGGCCGACATTTCCCTTTAGGTTTTTGGTGGGTCTAAAACAGAGAGCAACGACTGTTCCAGTATTTTTTATCAGATGAATTTGATTCTATTAGTTTTTGTTTGTGTTGTTTACTATATAAAGTTGTTCATCTTTTAAGTTGTTACTAATATGTTGTAGTTGTATCGTTAATTGAAAATTATTTTTGCTCTGCTTATTTTCCTTCTACCCATGCTACTCACATATACATTGTAAGAAGCAAATGTGTTTGAAGGTATTGATATCTCTTGCGCTTTCTTTTCAGAAAGGATATCAAAAATAGATTACTTCCGGAAGTAACACGTGACAAAGATCGCTTTCTGAGGACTTTTGGCAAGCCGAGTGAGTTTTCTGCAATTGCTGATCAAATACATACACAGCTTATGGACATAAAAGAAGGAATAATTACAATACCAGAATTACACACTACACTTAACATAAGTTTATCTGAAATGGTCAGTATAGAAAATTCTGTTGAGAACGATTTTCCTCATCTGACGTCAGTGTTATCATCTTACGACGAATGGCTTTCCTCCGTTACAAAGATGGCTCGTTTGGAGATTAATCTACTACCTTTAGAAATCCTGATGTCATTGCCAGCATTGGTTGCAACAAGTGCGAGTTCTTTGGCTTTAGCTGTGTCTGGTATCGGTCTAGTTCTAGCATTTGGCTTCGCCGTAGTAGATCTCGTATCAAGCATAAAAGAAGAAAAACGTGTGCGGGACGAATTAACGAGAAATCGAAATTTATTGATAACTGCGAAAAATAAATTGAATTCAGCTTTCAGTAATATGAACACTTTTCAAATGCAATTTTGCAAGTACATTGTTCGATTTTTGTATAGTCTCTCGTCAAAAGGGAAAACTTATGACCAATCATTTTTGTCTTTGTACAACTTTATTTCTCAAACTTATGGGCATTCCGATAACAGATGTAACCACCATCATATAAGAATAAGATCCAATCGTGCTACGCTTAACAAGTTTGCCAAAGACTATTTACCACCAATCATATCAAAGCTGACTGAAACGATAAAATCACTGAAGCATAAAATATTTGAAGTCAAAGAGGCGAATGCATTTTTAAACGGAATAAAGAATAACGTAAAACAAAACATGAAACCAGCCGACATTTTTCGTTTTATAAAAGCACACAAGCCCACACTGACAAAGAAAATGTTCAACAACTTATTTGACCTTCTGAAATATATTTCAAAATCGGTTCTACGAGATAAATCTTGTTACTGGGGTCATAATCTCGAAAACATAAGACGTGGTGGCACTATGCTTTCAAACTACATGCAGGATCCAATCTGTGATTGCAATGAAATAGCATCACTGGTGACAACAATAAGAACAGGTGTTCAACAGCAAGATATACCATGTAAAATATCACGTCAAGTACACGGAATGATTTTCAGAAGTATATATCACGTGATCAGATTTATTGCAGATTACATTTTACCCAAACAAAACTGTTATTGGGGATATGACCTTGGAGCAATTCGGGATTCACCGTACTCTGAAGATATCAACAACGCAAAAATAGACTATAAATTACTCGGAACTTTGCGAAATCTTGATGCAAGCGGTTTGATATTAATAGCAAGACAAATTATCAAGGAACAACACGCAATATCACGCCAGAGCTGGCAGACATATATATTGTGTCATATTTGGCAGAATCAGCAAGCAAGACAAGAACTTAAATGTATCGATAATTCACCAAACTCGTGTTTTCCTGTTACAAGTCACCAACATCAAACATGCTGATTTAAGTCAAGTTCACAAGTGCTATTGGATACTCAATAAAAAGTGTGTTTTTATTAAAATTTGTGCTTTATTCTTTTTCTGCTGTAATCAAATTTATAAGTTCTTCGTTCTGTGTTTGCCATATGCTTTGATTATCAATTTCCCAATTTGTGGGGTTTTTGCACTGAAGAGACATACGTTGTCGAAATGGCCGTCTGTATTATTGGATTTTTGGGTAAAGTTGTAAATTTACGCACAGTGCTGTGCTAAAAATTTCTGCTGGGTATTTGTTTAATTTTACTTTGTCATATATATTTGATTTTAGACTTTAACTGTTTAGTTTATTTAACATATTTTTGCACAAATATCCTGAATATATAAGTGGAATGCTGAAATTGAAGTTTTTTTTTCTTTCAAACATTTCAAAAAGTGACCCATCAAAAACTGTGTACATGTACATTTTATTATTCTCACCACAGTATTTGTTTCGTTTGATTGAAGTGTACAAAAAATTCTTGTATGGTGAAGGTTATTTTCTATAAGGTTAGTGTCAGCTATTAAAAAAAGAATAACTAAAGTAGCCACAACGAAATCTGCCGCGACTTTTCTCCAAATATCTTATTGAGTAAATATTTAAGGATGGCATGGTATACACCAATGGAAAGCTAATTTTTTTGCCGCTTCATGCCATGCATTACCACATTTTACAACAAATGGTTAAACAGTTTTTCATTACCCTCCTATGTTATTTTGACAGAAAATTTGAGTCGAAAACAGAGGGAGTAATACCTGGTTAACTGAACACCTGTAATTATTGTTATAATGCCCTGGGGTCTATCGATTAACCAAAACACGTGGGTCGGGAGTTAATCTGGATTGCGAAGCAAAAAATTAATTATGTAATTACTTGACAAAGTGTCATCAAAAACTTTTTACCTGTAAACAAATTTATTTTAATAAAAATAAACGGTAACTGGATATTGGTTCTGCAAATTTGATTCTCAGATTTACCTAAACATTTTTATGTAAATTAGTAAACAAATAAAAATTATGTTTGTTCATTGGCCACCCGAATAAACAACAAACAAGCACCCTATATGCAAATAAGTTATCCATCGGCAATCCATTTAGTGTCTTTTCATTGGTTTGTTTGTCTGCGTAAATCATTCATCAATCACCCCCACATCGAATTTCTTGAAAATTTGAGTGGAATTAACATGAAGGTCTATGGAAAATATTTTTATTTGAACTTTGATTATTTCGGTAAATATACCAAGAGTAGCGGCAAAAAATTAGAAAATGATACATATATGTTTTATTAGGGTCTTATTTGAAACCAAATAGCTACAGCGATTTAAGCTGCGGCAAATTTCGTTGTGCGTACTTTAGAAATCAATATGTTTACTGTGTTCAGTTTCATATTCTCCTGAACAACTGAAACAGGTTTCCCCCAATCTTCTCAGTAATAGTGTACAACAAAAACGTTTTACAAAATACTTATTTCTGAAAGCTATCAAATTAAAAATATGGCCATCGGGACAGAGAGATAAAAATGACTCTTTTGAAAAAAAAATACAATTTAATGACTTTCGCTTATTCCTCGATCAAACAGAACCAAATTCAACAGAAATTAGAAAATGTCCTAAAAATTGTCCAAATAAAAATATAAAGTAATGTGATATAAAATAGACAACAGTGGATTCGTGTAGCTGTCGGACTTTGGATGCAACAAATAAGAAATACATGTACATGATTTCATCTCCCTCTCGCATAGCTCTGTCCTTAGCTGATAATGGCTTAACTATTTAGGTCCTATTGGTAATTTGCTCTCGATCAGATTTTACACATATTTCGGTATACGGATTTTCAAATGTTTTGATTTGATCTGCACTGAAGAGACATTTGTTGTCGAAATGTGCATTTGCAAAAGCTAAATTAAACAGTTATCTTCGTTATTTTGTTTTTCATTACCACTGGGTTGATGCCTTTGTTGGTGAACTGTTAGTCCGCGAGAATATTCACCAACCCAGTAGCCAGTACTTTGGTGCCACCCGAAAACTGATTTATTTGGAAAGTTGCAATATTTAAATTATACGAAATTTTGTTCAAAACTAAGGAGCATCTCCCTCTCGTTTAGCTTTGCCCTTAGCTGATTTTGGCTTAATTATTTAGGTCCTATTGGTATTTTTTTCTCATTAGATTTACACATATTTCCGTGTATGGATTTCCAAATGTTTTGATTTGATCAGCACTGAAGACACATGAGTTGTCGAAATGTGCATATGCAGAAATTTTATTAAAGAGGTATTTTCGGTATTTTTTGAATTGTTTAATAAAATGATAAACATATGTAGCAGAGTGGAAAATGCAAAAATTGTTTCGATTAACATCTTTGTCGAGTATGAACTAATACTAATGGTTTATCATCTTTGACTAGAAGACGCGTGAAACAAAGTCGTCCAAGCATCTGAAAGTAATTTAAGGATGTATATTTGCTACTGTATTTTACGCGCAGTTTGAATTTTTGATTCCTAAACCTATTCGCGAGGATTTTTTTCAACGATTCTTCTTGCTTATGTTACGTTACATTTGTAATAACAAATATACACGAGGTGAAATTTTTTGCGAATATGTGCCCCTCGTGAATTAAGTTTAAAATAAACCCATCGCAAAAAATTTCCCCTTTTACAGTATTTAAGACAACATTGTCTGTAGCATGTCTCGTCTAAGGTGATATACCCGTTGTCGTGTTTCGTGAACTCCGGTATTTTTTTTTATGTCGCAGTAGAATAATATGTTTTTTTTATTTCATTATCATCCTTTTTATGATTTGTTGTACCCCATGATTGACATGTACCAACATGTAAATCGACTTAATTTGTCTTTCTCTCAACAAAGATAAGTCAAATGGTTCAGGCTGAACGAACACATGGCTGCTGGTGCAAAACATTGTATAACGTAAGATAGTGACAAAATCGGCACTTGGATAGGTTACAGGGACTTTTCCTATAGAACCGACGTGGTGCTTTCACGGTTAGCAAGTGGTGTTGAAGAGCGTCACGTCCAAATAAATATGAAGACCTCTCCGACATTACTAAATAACAAAATACCGAAGTAACTGTTGATTTATAGTTTCTGCATATGGCCATTTCAGCAACTTCTTTAAAAAGAACAGACTCAAGTCGTATGGAGATAAGACTTTTCTGAAATTACTCTTTCTTCCACTTTATAGTGGAAATCAAAACTTTTGCATTAATTGTTGAAAAGTGGACGATTTCATTTTAGTCACAAGATCATATTTCATTGGTAAACCTTTTTAACATGTAACTGCTGGGATGCTAGTGCCGTTACAAAATCACGCTGTCCTGAGTTCCTGTCGGTGTTTACGTCTATTTTTGTCGAGTAATTAGGTTGACTGTACCCCGCGACTTACATTTTTCGTCATTGTGAGCGTTTTTCTTTCTTTTTTTTATGTCAATGCTGTTTATGTGAATTAACATATACGCGGGTTTGATAAGTATTACGAAATATACAAACAAAATTCTGATATCCTAAATGTCCACTTCTTTGTTCGTTTGATTCTGGAAATAGGTTATTTGGTTTAACATTAATTACACTAATTGTAATCATTTAACACTCAAAAATTATTTATTGTTCTTTTCAATCAAAATGGACTTAGTGAGTATGCATTTTCTGACAACCACAATTCTGAATTGTAAAGTTTTGAGGAATTGAAACAAATACTAAAGACAGTCTTGCAAAATTGGGATAAGGATTGACAGTGAAAGTAAATAACTTAAATTTATACTATTACCGATAATGATTAACAGCGCCTAAAGGTACCAAATATTCATCAACAGGCAAGGTGATATTATTGTTTAAAACATTTTGTATATACTCACACTGTTTAAAACATTTTCTTAGGTAACACAGGCTGGCCATCTGAAATTTAATATAATTTTCTTGAACAGGATAAAAAATATTAGGTGGAATTTTTCAATGTCAAAGTAAGCTCTAAAAAGATAAAATGTATCACTTTCGCCGAGGTATCCCCCCCTTTTGGCATTGGAAAAGACTGAAAGGGACACAGCAACATGTAACGGTATCGCAACATGTGCACGCTAGCCAAAAGCTAGAATATATAAAATCAGTATAGTCCATTTGGTGACTATAAAAATAGGGGAAAAAATTCATTAAAAATCTAGTAATTAATATACCCAATTTTAAATTAGATCTATTTGAAGGGCCATGTCATACATATTAGTGGTGAATTTTACATGTAGATCTGTCAACAAATAAAAAAGTTGTCTATTTCACTAAAGGGTAAAATGATGTCTGTTTTCTGTGTTTCTATATTGGGAGTGACAAAATCTATTTCAACAGCCAATATGTGCTCTATGTTTATAAACAATAAGTCAGCTGACTACTTGTTACATGTATGTAAAACTTTATTTACCAAATTTGGAAGTCATGTGTCTTCAACATAATTCATGACCTGTTCAGGTAAAAATCAATAACATGATGAAAGTTGTATAAGAATTAAGCAATAACAGTACATTATTTGAATACCCGAGGGCGTCAATCGTAGATTTGACGGTCAAAATGCAGTTTATAGGCGACGCGTAGCGGAGCCTGTAAACGGATATTTTGACCGTCAAATCAAGATTGACGCCCTCGGGTATTCAAATAATGTACTGTTATTGCGATTCTAATGCAACAAATCAATTTCATGTTCTATTTTTAACTCGTAAATTTGTAACAATGTTAGGAACCAGACTAAACAGGGAACCTACTTTGTCCCAGGTGTGTAGATGGTGGAATTGACGGTCAGTTTAGACCAATCAAAACCTTCGTTATATAAATGTTGCATTAGAATGTCACATATATTAAAGTACATGTAAACTTTAAAGGACAGTATGAAAATATACATGAAGAAAGAAAAGCATGGCCATTTGTTTATGTTACCTTAAATATAAAAGTAAATAAATACATTAATTTAAATACTAAAAGAAAAATCCATAATAATTAAAATACAAGTTGATATTTTTTCAAGAAAAATAGATTCATTCAATCATTATTAAATTTTATTCCTATTTGTTCTCCAAATTTCCTCTCACCAATCCAGTGAAAACAAGAAGGTAGCCTTGTCATATTTGGATTCCAAGTGAATAATTGTTTTATAATTAGTTTGTTTTGAAAACAACAATCAAATGTGGATGGTGTTTATGTTTATATGCAAATGCAAAGTCTATATTTAAATTCTTAATACACGTAAATAAGTACCATGTGACAGAATTAGTATAACAATAGCCAGTTAAGGTCAGGTCAAGCTGTTTAGTTCTATTGCACACTCCCATACTTGTAGTCTTGAAAATTTACTATTGTGACCAATGGACAAAATCTTTATTTTTTTAAGGAAAATGCCATAAATATGTTGTTTAGTTATGTAATTACTACTTTATTAAGAAATGTTTCAATAAAAATGTCTGGACTTTTTCTCTGATTTTTAATTAATCATTTTCCCTATTTTTATAACCACCAAATGGACTATACATTTAATGAGATTTTGAACTTAATCACAGCACAAAATAAATAGCTTCGTCATATTGAATTTTCTGTATTATTTTATATAGTATGCCTTGTAAGTTTTTATTTGTTTATTCGTGACACGGCATTTTCTGTTAGAAGTACAAGTGTACTCGACAAAATATTAATTGTTCGTGACAGTTTAAGCTTCCGTTAAAGGTGAAACACATTAAGTTGTTTATTTCCGAAATATATATTTATATGTTGTTTTATTTATGACTCAGTTATTGTTATATCCGAACAAAGATTAAATGAAGTTTTCGGTGCGTTTTGAGGAAAATATAGTTATTAACATTAAGTGAATAAGTTTCTTCACTTACATTTTGTTCATTTCCGGTATTTCTAAGTTTACCTTCATGAACCAGTTCTATAAAACATTTTAAATAATCTGGAGAAACTCCAAGACAATGGAAATACACATTAAAATTAAACTTGCATTCATTTGAAACTTTGCATCTGAAAATATTGGAGTATTAACGTTAAAGACTTGATCATTTTTATTATTACCCATATTAGTTTCACTCTCTTGCAATTTTTTACCTGATGCATAATATTTTAACTATGAAGAAAATAAAGACCATTCCAGGCAATAGTTTAAAAATCATTTTGTATTAAACATTATTTCTTCATTAATTTGCATATTAGGAAATACATGTACCCTGACATGATTGGCTTCATTGGCTTCCAGTAGCAACTTTTGAAGACGCTTATTTTTCAATAGACAACATTTAAATTCACTGTATAAATTCAAACACAAAGCCAATCAAATTGAACAAAAACGTGCCATGTGGAATTATATATAGAGGAAATTAATTACTATATCGACAAGTGGAAAAGAATTATAAAGATCAAACTCCTTTTCAAAGGAATTTATTGGAGTATAAACGGCAACAAGTTACTCTCAAATATACATTGTAACGTAAGAGTCCCTAGAAGTTTCATTTGTTCGTGAGTAAATTGGACCCATTTATACTATAGTAAATTAATTTAAAAAGTTCTTGTACAAAAAAGGGAAAGTCCAAGTTTTAAAGTAAAGAACAAAACGGTGCAAAAAGATATGTGTCTGCTTCAATAAAAAGAAATGAACAATTAGGGGTCATCTCATTAGTCCGACACTCATTAATTCGAAACTATTTAGTCCGACACTCATTAATCCGATACCCATTAGTCCGACACCCATTAATCCGACACTCATTAGTCCAACACTCATTAATCTGACACTCATTAGTCAGACACTTATCAGTCCGACACTCATTTGTTCGACACTAAATATGTACTCGAGGTGGTCAGTATTTTTCGAGAAATGAAACAATTAAATTTTTGCCCAAATTGCATTGGCCATTGATCTCAGTCGGAATGTAGCCTACTTGAGTAGTAGTAATAAAAATAACTTTTCAAGACAAATGCATCTTATTCATATGATTTCTTTTCTTAATTCTTAAAGATATTATTGTCCAACAATTTAAAACAAAACTGTTAAGTTAATGGAATATTTGAAAAAAACCTTTACTTTTACATATTTTACGCTATCTTGAATTTTGACAAAAATAGCAACTTTTTCTTACAAAACATTCTGATATCATCACGGACCTACGTTTTATACCAGTGATATTTCTTCAGACTAATAAGAATTAATAATCTGGAAACTTTGGAAACTTGATGGTAGAAACTGATATTTTAACCAAAAATGATCCAAACAATAAGCCAAAATAGATGAACTTTGCACAAAACCACCAAAAATAGGGGTCTTCAAATGGTTTTTCAAACAATGTCAGGGTCTGCGCATTTTGAAAATATAGGTTTCGGATAAAACTTGATGCAGGAAATTTTGAGTCCTAAGAAAAATATATTCTTAAAAGGTTTGCATTTCATTGAATTTCGGTTAGGTAGATCAGATTACTAAATACCGAAGTTACTGTGAATTTAATTTCCGCGACAAAAAAAAATGGTCTTGGTTCTCGGTGTCCTTGGAGTAGTACTATCTCCTCAAATACTGTAAAATGGCTTAATTTCTAAGAGAATATGTACCCGAGACCTCCTTACATGATTTTCGATAACATGAAGCATACTTTGAAAATGGTTCATCATAGGCACAAAATTCACGTACAAACGACCATACTTCGTTCATACATCTAGTTTAGTATCGATTTCGTTAGACCATAATGTTATTTACCTGTGGTACTATTAATTGTGGTGTCCAATTGCAAGTCACCATAAAGTCCATTGATTAATACAGGGAATAGGGTTTGTTGCATTTTTTTCTGGTAAATCAATTAATTTTCATTTAGAATGTGGACAAAAAATTGACAAAAATTACAAAGAGGGTTGGAAAATAGCCAGAAGCCGAAATCCTAAGGGTAAAAAATAAAAAATCGATGCGAACTCTCCTTCAAAACACTGGAAAACGGTTATCCCCATCACGTTTCTTTGGTAAGAGGAGATCCGTTTAGTTGTCGGACTTATAAGTGTCTAATTAATGAATGTCGCCTCGGACAATTAAGTGTCGGACTAGCGATGTGCTCCCAAACTTTTAATCTCTAAAAATTTCAGGTAAATGAAAATTTTATTAGATACTTGCATTTTGTTAATTTCCGGTATTTCTTAGTTTCCCCGCATGAACCGGTCCTATTGAGAATTAACGCAAAAACATTTTAAATAATCGGGAAAAACTGCATGAATTCATTTGAAACCTTACATCTGAAAATTTAAAAACTGATGCGTTAAGTGCGTATTCATATAAAGTATTATCATTACTTTTTTTGCCGAATCATCAAAATCAGCTAACAAAATCTTTATTGGAGAACCTAGCTATTGGCTGTGTTATTTTCGTGATGAAATTCATATTTTGCTTTCCAGAGTAATGGAACTTTATTGGTCATCTTTAATGCAATGTTTCACATGTTCCGCTGTATAACTGACAACCTATTGATGTATTTACTCCAAACTTTAGATTGGTACTCTAACCAGAGACATATAATTAATTATATGTCTCTGCTCTAACGAAAATTTTTGAATGCAAATTTTGAAGAGTTATCATTTTTATTAAAAAAAAATGTGTGTTTACGGTAGTCCGACCGACCCTATTTATTAGATGCCGACCCTAGAACTTTTTATTGATTCTCATAAAAAAAAGTTCAACGTTGTTATCAACCGACCCTATTTTGATACAGACCTCTGTAAATTGATAAGTTTATCTGGTTACATGCTTCCGCTGGTACGAAAAGTTAATAAAATAGAACTTTTTATTTGGTTCAAAAGACATTCAAATAGACAAAAATCAAGAAATATGCCAAGTTTCTTCCAAAACACAATGCAAATGGCAGTACTTCCGGTTTGTAGGATTAATTTCGGAACGGACTTGGGAATGACCCGACATTTTTCCGGATTTCGTTGACGATGCCTGAAAAAAAAAACTTATATTTTTCAACTGCAAAGTTTTAAATAATTTTATGAATGCACGTAGGTGCAGGACAATTATCTTCTTCCTGTTTTTGCATTCTTATTGAATTCTCGTCATAATATTTCTGAATTTAATTAAGTAGTCAACGCACACTAAATCCAATCAATTTGGAACATCCGTTAATTCTCAATAGGACTGGTAATTTCGAAGAAAAAAACACAGGAAATGGACGGACAAAATTCAATTAATTAATTATTTTCATTTATACTTAACATAAAATTTTTGGAGATTAAAATTTCAATTCCCTTTTATTAAAGCAACTATCTTTTTGAACCGTTATATTCACTGAATTCAAGCATTGAATTTTTCGTCGGAGTATATGTGGGGTACATTTTGTATCCCACAATTTTAAAATTTATTTGATCAGATTAATTTTAGGAGATCCCACATGCTTTTCACATTTAAATTCACAAAATTTAAAGAAACCAGATTCTGTGGACGTCTTTTGATCAAAGAGTGATTTTTTTTTCCTGACGTATACGTCTTTTTGTCAAAGAAATTGATCAAAATTAGTCATAGTATTTTGTTTGTTTGTTTTGATATTTATTTGACGGTTACTACTTATTTCCGCAAACCTGACCGACGAAAACAAATGTATCACTCAAAGTTGTTGACCTTATCGACGAAAATGACCTAGAGTGATGACAACTTAACAACAATATATCTCGGTCGCTAGTGTTCGTAAGTTAAACTTTTATTTTCATTATTGTCTTTTTTTATATTTCCTATACATTTTTTCTATCCCGACGCTAGAAACATAATTTACAGTTTGTCTAAAACATTTATGACAAACATACAATGTATCTTTATTGTCTTTTGTTACCCTCTTCACCGAAGTAACGTCAGTACGCGAATTTTTCATTTCTTTTTTTCGGACGGAAAAGGAGGATAGGTAGAGCTCTTCTAGCAATGTGTTGTTGTAAAATATATACTCTGCTTGTTTTTCTGAGACTTGCATTTCTTATTTTTGTGACCTTTTCATTTGTGTTGTACTTAAACAGTTCCCAGTCACATTAACAAAATAATTTGAGTAGCATGGGATGTTGTGTGTAACGTAATTTAGTTATGAACTACAGTACCGTTCTTTCTTAAAACCATCCAATGACCCTTTCAAAACCCCAAACTGATACTTGTTCTCGTCTTGATAAAGCTGAAATGATGCTTAGTAGACGTTAAATAATATTCAATCAATCTTTCTTATATAATTTTAATGGGCAAACGAATAAAATTGTAAAAAAAAAAAACAAAAACAGAAAGACACATTGCCAGATTAACTACATAAATAGCGTCGTTAGGAAGTTTATCACCACTTCATTCCAGAAGTAACTGACTGGAGCGTAGTGATGAAGTATTGTCGGATTTTTAACTTTTTCTTGTAAAGTAAATACACCTAAACATGTGATATATTTATGATAGGTTAATATCAGCAAGTGAAACAGGTAGCAAATAAACAGGTAGGCAGATAGATTTTATTGGGACCTTTAAAAATATTTGAATTAGCGTAAAAAGTGTTAATTATTAGTACAAGTATGACACTCAGTATTTATATTTTTTCTGGCGATAAATGAAATTAACAGTATTCAACAAGTCTTCTTGTAATCTGTATAAACAGGATTTGTGCCATTTCACATCCGGGGAATTGAGTACACCAAGAGGAATCCAAATATCAGTCACTTTGTACGTCATGTATTGACAAAATAGGAGTGTTGCATGCAGAACAAATGGTATTTCGCAGATGAGTACAGTACCATTTTATTGCAGACTCTAAGTCGTTTGAAATATTTGCATGTTAAGACTTATTTGAATAATGCATCTCATTAGTGGGGCAACAAACTGACTTTAACTGGTATTTCAGAGGCTTCTATTTATAAAAAGGTTTGAATTAATATAGCAAAGATAACAGAAAATACTTACAATGGCCGAAAATTACAATCACATGCCACAATCTACAAGGGAACTGCACAAGATAAACAATAAAAAGACAAGACAAATGTAGACAATGATAGGCATTCGGGATAGCCGGACTTGGTACCAGCACAAGCAAGAGCTAGTGGTTGTGTTAAACCGGTTTATGGGTACTCACCCCCCTTCTCTATCCCGTTTCCCTATAGTATAATACGGGACTTTCGAGATAGGAACTTTCGAGATAGGAACTCTCGTGTAATTGAAGGCGAAAAAGATCTCCTCAAATACCAGTCAGAAGGATAACCGGAATCCAGAACTATTGAATATAAATATTTATTACATACTTAGTAGAAATAAAAGCGTTTTTGCATGATCAATATGACCGGAAGTTAACTGTCCATATTTTCACACCCCAGGAAAATAATAGGTTATTTTATGCTCCTCGTGCAATTCAGACAAAATAAACGACTTCCGGTCCATATTGGCATGGGGAAATAAACGACTTCCGGTCCATATCGGCCTGGCATTTCTAAACGTCGGAAGTATGTAATAAAAAGTTTAATACATGTGCATTTCCATATTGACCTGATTAGGGACCGACCATTTAACCTGAAGGGGGGTTATGGTTTTTTTTCTGGACAGAAAATTTTTTTCCCGCTTCGCGTGAAACAAATTATTTATTTTTTGCACACGTATCAACAAAATATTTTTTTTTCAAAATCAACATTATTTTTTGGGGCAGAAAGCCTCATTCAAAATTTTTTTTTTCATCATTTTGGCAGCCAAAATATTTTTTTCACATAAAAATCAGATCCAAAATATTTTTTTAGAAAAAAACCATAGCCCCCCCCCTTCAAGTTAAATGGTCGGTCCCTTATCATCCCTCGACCGATATTGTCCCGCGACTTCGTCTCTGGCCAATGGGTGTCTCGGGATGATAACCAGGCCAATATGGAAATGCCCGTGTATTAATCTGTATATACCACCTAAAAACAAACTATTTATGAACTAGAAGTGCACTTATAATTTGTCCTGCACGACAATTATTTAACTAAACTTAATCGACGAAAAACAACTAATCTGAAGCGCTACAAATAGATTAAATATAAATCACCCTTAGCTCAACAGTGTTCATTAATTAGTGATTCCATCCCAAGGTATTGATGTATTGATTTTTTTCGTATAATACACAACAAGTGATGACCCTAAAGGATGTCTCGCCTGTCCCTGCTGGACTCTAAATTGATGTAAAATCTAAGTGAACTAATCAGAAAAGTGAACATGCTCACTAGACTGTGAAATTGAGGTCAAGGACAAAAGTCACCTGCCAGACTGACATGTACTACCCAAGACCAACCTAGATACCAAATATTATCAACCTACCACTTTCAGATATTGAGAAATGGACTTGAGCAGAAAAACTTAACGTGGCCACTAGACCGTGAAATTGAGGTCAAGGACAAAAGTCAACTGCCAGACTGACATGTACTACCCAAGACCAACCTACATTCCAAATATTATCAGCCTACCACTTCTAGTTATTGAGAAATGGACTTAAGCAGAAAAACTTAACGTGGCCACTAGACCGTGAAATTGAGGTCAAACACAAAAGTTACCTGCCAGACTGACATGTACTACCCAAGACCAACCTACATACCATATATTATCAACCTACCACTTCTAGTTATTGAGAAATGGACTTAAGCAGAAAAACTTAACGTGGCCACTAGACCGTGAAATTGAGGTCAAGGTCACATGACAAATGTCAGACTGGCATATACCCAAATAAATCTTGCTATAGGACAAATATTGTGAGTCTAGAGGCTACAGTTGCTGAGAAATAGACTTGAATGTAAAAATTTAACAAAGTCACTGAACCATGAAATTGAGGTCAAAGAAACATGACAGGTGTCAGACTGGCGTGTACCCATATAGATCTCCCTACAAACAAAATATGACGGGTCTAGGTGTAACAGTTACTGAGAAAAGGACTTGAATGTGAAACTATGTCGCAGATTTTCTAAGTTCACTGAACCATGCAATTGAGGTCAAGGCAACACGACAGGTGTCAGACTGCCATGTACCCATATAGATCTCACTATAGACCAAATATGACAAGTCTAGGTATTATAGTTCCTGAGAAAAGGACTTGAATGTGAAACTATGTCGCAATGTTTATGTGCTTATTGAACCATGAAAACAAGGTCAAGGTCATCTTTAATATATGCTGCTGGAAAGGTCATCACTTGGTGGAGCTGTGGACCAAAGATGATGTTTGTATGTATTACACTTGAAAAGTTATGAAGGTTTTAGAAAAAAGTTTACGCCGCCGCCGCCGTCGCCGTCGCCGTCGCCGGATTGCTATACCTATGTCTCGCCTTCAGCGACTTTCGTCGCAGGCGAGACAAAAATGTTGTCGGAGTGAACACGACTTAAAATTCCCGTATAAACATACACATAAAACGCAATACAGGTAGACTACTAGCTCCAAGACCACAATATTGTCAATGAGAAAGAAAAAATAAGACAAAATGTATTTTAAAAAGATCGGTCAAGGAGTTCTCAAACCCTCTTGGTATCCTATTCATTAGATTTAAAGATTCGTCTTCGGAAACAGCTTACCCGTTCAACACTATCTTACACTCAAAAAATTATATTACTCCAAAATTTCAAGTGTCACGAATAAAGGTGATGCTCTTTTAACTAGCAAATGCCACATTTGAAGAGGCAATGTAAATTAATGGTCTTTGTAGTGAATAAACCTAGACTTCAACCAAGACATCTCAGTCCAAAATTCAAGATTTGTAGAGTAAAAACAGACCAATGGTTTTGGTTTGTATTTTGTTGCTAACACTATCTCGTTTTCCACATTGGATGAGCTTTGATTATCACTCAGCGTCCATCGTACGTCTTTTAAAAACTGTTAAATGTTCATCTTCTCTTCTTAAACAATCGAGCAGATGAAGAAAAGCATTGGTTACATTATTTTTGGCTGGACTTCAAAACCTTTGTCGTTATACTAATTCTCAAACCAAGATGGTTTATATCGGGAAAATGTTGGCTTAGAAAAACATGGGTATTGATGCTAAAATCGAATATAAATAATGTGCACATTTACATTTTTATTTATATCTGCAATACCATTACATATACCAAATATCAAAGTGATGTTTGTGACACTTTCTCCCCAAGTTTTTAATTTAGGGCTTTAATTTTGTTGTCGTATATACTAGTATTGTGTGCAAGCGCCAAATGTTCTCGGATTTTTTACATTTGTTTACAAAGTATCCTAATTTTTTTTGTAAATTCAAACTATATAAATTCATCCTGAAATTGAATTTAAATTTTATTTCAGCTGTCAAGATGAAGAATAGCGGATATTTTCTGGTGCTGCTGATGTTTGTACACTGTTTAGGTATTATGTCTTGATTTGTTTTATTTTTAAATGATAGAATTTCATTTAAGGCCATAAAATAAAATAGTGGATAGGTTTTGAACACACCTCATAAAATTTGCCGACAAGTTGTATGCAAAGTCTTATGGCTACAGGTATTACGCCTGATGGACAAAGAAAAAAAATAATAACCCCGCCAACCATTCCCCGAAACGCACACCCACATACCATTTAATGTGAATTTTATAAATCTGAATCCTTGGTATAAGCATCACACAGTATCATGATAACACATATCAAGTGTTATCAAATAATTTAAAAAAGTATATCAAAAGAAAATCGCAATGACAACCGATTTAAGATTGCTAAATCATTTCGCTAATTTTAAGTGAATAAAATTTACATTGTGTACAATTCTGGACTTTCGAGGTAGGAAC
Source organism: Modiolus philippinarum (assembly GCA_002080025.1). NCBI lineage: Eukaryota > Metazoa > Mollusca > Bivalvia > Mytilida > Modiolidae > Modiolus > Modiolus philippinarum. The sequence goes on along the minus strand of MJUU01013619.1, from coordinate 55,189 downwards.
TCTCGCGTGACTGGATTCTTGACATATTGAAATATATATATACCACATAAGAAACACAATATTTATATGAAATTGAAGTGAATATATGGATACTTATTATTGGTCCTACATGACAATTCTTAATTAAATTTTAATTGACGAAAAACATATAACCTGAAGCGCTACAACAGATTCAATATAAATCCCCTTAGTTACAAAGATCTACAAAGTGTTCATTAATTAGCGATTCCCTCTCAATGTATTGATGTATTTATTTTTGTAGTATAGTATCAGAACTTCAATCCGGTTTGAACAGGACTCAGAAGTCCCGTGTTTTACTTTTAAAAACAGGATGTAAAAAGAGAAATTACATTTAATGTATTCTCTGTGTGTCTTCAAATACGATGCCCTTTGAATATTAAAGTCAGAGTCAAGATGGACTGTTGACTCAGCCATTCAGTATTGGGCTCGACACTACCCCGTCATTTTTGTCAGTTTCACGAAATTAAAATTGTTTTTTTTATTTTTAATACATAAAAATCAAATATTACATTTACTATATTATATTTTACAGCTGAAGAAGAAAACTCGATCCACCAGATAAATGAAAGTAAGTTGCATACAAATGAATCAAGGGATATGGAGTTCAATAAAAGTAATTCTTGTCAAAGCTCAATGTGTAAATGCCACAGGAAATGTATAGAATCAGTATGTATTTGGCAAACATTGAGGACAAAGAACAGAACTTGATCAAAAAATCACATCTGTAATTGGTTCTTTTGTACTGAGATTTTATAATCATGATTACTTTACAAAGAAGAAATTGTTTGGTATTTCGGGTTTCCCGTTACTGTTGAACAGAGACTGCTTGCATTGTGAACGAAACCATTCACTTTACAACACATTTTATTTTTGTCCAAGATTTGTTTAAACTTGAAAGGGAAATTTATATGCCTGATATCTGGTGACAAAACTCTTTGTCAAAGGGTATGTTTGCTTGAAATAATCATGCTATACATGGTTGTTTTTTTTTAATTTCTAGTTCATCTGGCAACAACCAGGAAAAACTTTTGCAGCGGATTTTTGTCCGTTGTTGACTTGTTCTTCTCTTAAACCGCAAGGCCATTTGGTAACAAAAATTGTTTTCACTGCTTTTGGGCAAATTCCTGTTGAAATAATGTTCAGCATTTTTGCATCTATTCCAAGATGTCTGCTGGCGACTCGTATTCGTTATTTTGAGATGATGAACAGCAATAAAAGTCATATTCATTTTATTTACCTTTTCTAAAGAGTATTCCTATCTTCATTATGTAATTTTTATTTCACATTTATAACAAATCCCTAGTTATAACCGAAACAAAAACAGATGAAGTTGCAAAAACGGGTAAGCATTTTAATAGTTCATATTATATGATTAGAAACCGTTTTAAAGGAATTTGTTAGAGTATAAACGGGACCATGTCACTCACATTATACTCCAATAAATTTCTTTCAAACGATGTTTAATCCTTCTTCTAATTTGGTGATAAGTAATTAAATTCTTGTTCAAATTATGTCAATCACATATTTTTGTTCTATTTAATGCTCTTGGGGTATTATTTCATGAGGTGAACTTAAAAATAGTTCGGTCAACGTCGTCTGTCGAAAAATAAACGACTTCAGAAATTGTAACCGGAAGTCAATGTAGCCAATCACGACAGCGTATTTCCCAATATGCAAATTATATAAGAATTATTGGTTAATATACAGAAGAAGTAAAAGCAGAATATTTTTATATTTAAATTTTTTTACAGGTAAAAACACAGAATTAATACGTCATAAAAGAGGATGGGGATCTGTTCTATGTAAGTGTATGATAGGGAGTCGATGGATTCAGCAATGTATATTCATGTACATTGTATTTATTTGCAAGCAAGATATGATTAATATTCTAACAACTTGACTGGACATAATTTACCAACACTTAGACGATAGATCATATTCAGGCAGCATATAGAATGAACAAATAAAAGGATACCAAGTAAATGTACATTATACGAAATTCCTATAAATACATGGTAAGATTAACCAAATGGAACAACCCTTCTATTGTTGTTCTTCATTTAAAGTCACAACGAGGCCTTCAACAATGAGCTTTGCTCATACCTCATAGTCAGTTCAAAACGGCCCCTAGCACGTGCATGAATTTATTCATATGGATGCTGGATCTTCAACAAACATAAAATTGTCTGGCAAAGTGTTCTTACAATCGCTGTCATCCGTTGCCCGACAGATAAACTAACGGAAGTCAATCACAACTCTTAAACAACCAAATGACACTTATCGATTGAAAAGTTAGAAACTTTTGCAAAATGAAATCAAAAGATGTGGGCACAATAAACAGATAGTAAGAATAAAAATATGCCATTAAAATAAAAATGTAAAAAGTATGATGTTGCATCCAAATGAGAAATTCTCTCAAGCACTAGTACGCCATAACTGAACTGATAAAGAGTATACATCCCTCAGACAGGGAATCTTTTCACAGACTCCACACGGCATGAGAAAATACAATATATGAACATCAAAGGCCCACGGAACTCATCATGGAGTTGACAAATAAAATCGGGAAATGCAGGCAATACATATCAATGGCCAAAAAAATAATTTCACAAAAAAGTATTTAAATATTAAATTGTGATATTGCATTTATATAATTAATTCTCACATTAACAAATACAACATAACTATACACCATAACTAACAAATAAAGAGAGCATACACTTTACATACATCAGAAATTAGATTTGCCATAGGGTACATGTACTTGGGATTCTGTTTTGGTTCCAAAAAATGTACACATTATGTCTATTTATTTTTTGAAAACCGTTTCCGTTTCGCGACAGATCTCCATTTTCAAAATATATGGTACGCCATTCTCGTCAAAACTATCGGGAAAGACATTTGTGCAAAATTACACATCTGGATTTTTTAATTACACACTGAGATTTTTTAAAATGCACTGAGAATTTTAAAAGGCACCGAGAAATAGAAATATGTACTGAGAATTTTTACACACTCAGAATTAATTTTACATACACAGAAATAAATTTAATACACTCACACTCAGTTTTGTGCGAACTTCCTTTGCGCAGATCTCCTAAATATTCATGTAAAAAATTAGCATGAATAGGTCATGTTCCCAGAGAAGCTTTGTTTATTTATACCCCGGCATCAAAATAAAAACACACTAAAGACAAAGATTTTTTGTTGAATAATTCATATTACATGAATATTTCTGAGATTTGCGCAGAGAAAGTGTGCACAAAACTGAGAGTGTTAAATTTATTTTTGAGCATGTAAAATTAATTCTGAGTGTGTAAAAATAAATTCTCAGTGCATATTCTTATTCTCGGTGCATTTTAAAAATCTAAGCGCATTTAAAAAAAATCTCAGTGTGTAATTAAAAAATCTCGATGTATAATTTAACACAAATGTCTTGCCCGATAGTTTTGACGAGAACGGCGTGCCATAAAAATACATGTTTTGGACTATATGGCTTTCCATATTATTTGATTCTAATGCTGCTGATGAGAGGTTACTCCTTGAAACGCGTGTACAGCATAACGAAATTTACTGTTTAATAGCGGTATTTTAGTATTTTTTTCTTATAACTTTAGTTAAAGGTGCGTCTATACTTGTCAAAACCACAAGTCTTGGGTTAGATCTCGGTGCTGCTTTAACAGGTAAGCGACTTCTGGATATTTAATGGAATGCACCTTCCATATTTTGTCCCATCAGGTGTCACCACTGCACTAGCATGTTATGTTTTGAGACGTCGTGATACCCGGAAAATTTTTGAACATGCGTGAAATACCAGTTTTCCCGCGAACTACCTGATAGTACAGCAGCGACACCAATAGGGAAAAGCAGGAAGGTGAATTCCATTGAAATGTTATAAAGTAGTAACGAAATAATTTTTACATTAAAATCCAAAGAATAGGTGTTCGTATAAATATGCCTGACCTACATTGCTTTAAATAATACATGTATATTTTTAGCAACACACACACACACACACACACACACACACACACACACATATGATAAAATAGATGCAGACATCAGAAATTCTTCAAAATAAATAAGAAAAAATACGGATCTAGGACAACTGCTCCCCGGACAACAGCAATCCCCCCCGGACAGTTGCCCCAGGACAATTGCCCCCCTCATAGTATGCTAAATAATATTTAAACTTTTACAAATTATAATCAATTAATTATATTTTCACAAATCAAATGAATTTTATTAAACTAATTGAATAATGATTAATTATGCGTATGGCTATAATAGATTTGAAAGCGATCACAGATATAGCTAAGAAAATAAAATCAGTTATAAAAGACTTTGGCGTATCGTTGTCCTTTGGTAGAGAAATATAGTTTCCATAACGAGGACAAGTTGATTATGAAATTTCTCACATCGAGTCAAATAAATTTTGCCAATGTCTGAAAGCGGGGCATTTCAAAATTTATTTAACTACATGTGACTTTCGGAAATTTTATAATTAACGTGTTAAACTTGTGGAGACTGTTTCTCTAATGACTGGATGAAAAACACCGAGGATTGTATTCCGAATAAATTTGGCGGGAAATTTCACGAAACTTGAAAGAAACTTCTCTAGAGAGGAGAACAAATGTTTTCACACCGTTCAGGAAATGTGAAAGGCGAATAGAAATTTGAGAAAATTCCACATATAACAGCTGCAGTAATGGAAAAAGGATAATGGCTTGAAAATCTTGCACAATGTCTTCAGCCTTGTTTAATGGATTCATTGCATGAATCAGCTTAAATTCCTCTGTCGATCCTGAAAACATGCATTTAACATTAAAAATGATTTTACATTCCAATATAAATTTTTAGTTTGCATTTTAGTAATTCAGCACACCTTAAAAATTGTATTTGTTTCGGTAGATCTACACGATTGCATAGAAATGCATAAAATAACAAAAGAAACTATTATATTTTTCAGAGGGGTGTATGCTTTTTCCTAGTATTTGTAGGAACAAGCAGGAAATAGAACGAATAAACAGAGAAATTGATACCTTGGCATCTCAATACGAGGCCGAATATTTAAATATGAAAAGGACGTACTATGAATTGAGAAGGATAACAGCAAATAATGGCTATATTGAACATTATATAAACCTAATCATGCAAAGATTGGATAACATAGAAAAAATTGAAAATGACTTGTGGTCTGAATTGAAGTTTAACGTACCAGCTTTCTCGAAAAATTTCACACTTGAACAATATTTAGGAACAACAGTTAGTCTGTTGGAATTCAGATTATCTGACATTAAACAGCTACTTCTAGAGAATAAATATAGTGTATTATTAGATGTTGTGGCACAATATCTAATTGAAGCAAGTTTAAATAACTTTATAGGCGTCATTAAAACGTCCTATCAAGCAGCAGACAATGGAAAACTTATGACAAATACAAATGCAGCGTTGTTTTGGGAACGTATGGATATATCAAAACAAATGGTATCCAAAAGAACGGGAAAAAGGGTCAATGGTTTGAAGAGATCTGCATCGTTAAAAATGGATAATATTGTAGATAGTCCTGAGGATGCAGTAACCACAAAAACCGGAGGTCAGAGTTCAAAAATAACTGTAACCACAACAGCAGGTAACACAATGCAACTGACGCTAGTTCCAAGAACACTGGAGCAAATGGTAGGCAATGCAGGACTGAGTCTCCGTTATTTCAGCCACAATATACGAAATTTTGCCGAAATTAATTTGCATGGATTAGAAAACATTAGACTTGCGTTCAAAATGCCTAGAAATGCACTTCAGAGTATTAAAACATTCCTATATCATAAAATTAACAGTCAGTTTGTTCAAAATTACAAACTCACCTGGTCAGAGAAAATTATGACAGGTTTAGATACTGTAGGAGATATAATTACACAGATTACTAATATCAAGGATTGGGCAGCAGTAGCTTCTGATATGGAAAAGGCGCGTAAAAAATATGAGCTTTACCTGAGCAAGTTGCAAAACGAAATGAAAAACATGACAGCAGAGAAAAAGATAATGGATAAAAATTGGCAGGAGTTAGTGGAAGTATTTCGAAATTTAAGTGTTCCTTTTAAAACTCTGATAACAGATTCATCAAATGATAGAAATTTTTCAGATTCTATTGGTCTGCCGAAAATTCCGATTGATATCAGCACACCACTTTTTACGATCAATTTTGATACCATCGATAAGAAGACCTTTCGGGCAAAGCAGTTGACTTTGATCAGCTTTCTAAAGTCTGTTAGTTATAATTTGACTGTGATTGAAGACCAAATGAGCACTCGCCGAGTTTTGTTCAACTATACCTTATCTCACTCTGAATCTAATAAACCTGTCTCCGACATGCTCACTGAAGTTAAAAACATCTTAAAATTTAGTTCATCTAATACAAAGAAAGCATATGGTCAGAAATTGACATTGAGGGACATGGTATGCATAGTGGCTATATCACGTACTGACATATCAAATTACGATTTCTATTCATTGGTCACATTTCGTCCTCGTTGTGAAGTTAACGCTTCGACTTTTGAAAACTTAAAATCCGAAGCCATGTTAAAGAAAAAGACAAATTTAATGATTTCGGTTATTAAACAGCATTTAAACAGCCAGCAAGAACAGTCGTTATCAAGACTCACAGATATGGTACATAAAGCATATTCTGGAGTGGATGACAAAAATATTGCACAGTTTGGAGCTTCCGTATCAGACATGGATATCATTTGCGTAATTTCGGAAAAATATGCGTCATTAAAGACATTTGATTATATACCTTTGGATCCATTTCGTCCTAACTGCTCAGCAGTTACAGGTGGAAAATTCAACAAAATGTTACAAGACTCTTCAAAACTCAAGACATTAACGAGAGGCATACAAAATGATTTAAACACTTGTTTGACACACAAGTTCTGTCCATGTTTATCCCAAGTATCCAAAGTCCATCATGCTAATGAGAGTGATATTATTACTGTGCTTATACAAATTAATCCTCAGTGGAAACCAAATACTTCAGCACTATCATGTGGGCAATCCGGTTGCAACTGTCGCCATCTTTAATGCCCGAAATAATTTGCAATACATTTGTATTTGATGTTTCATACATTTAAGTATAAATCTAATATTCAGTCATATTGTATCATTCAGTGTTGGTTTCTCTTGTATTCATAGAATTCCAATATGTCTTAAATAAAAAAAAAATAATTGCAATTTTGAGAATTTCTTTATATCTAGGGTCATTAATTAACATGATATAGAATGATTTTGTGAAATTATTTCAGGTGACACCGCATGTAAAAGAACGAAGGCAACATGACCCTTACAAAGATAAAACACCCAAGAAAAAAAAATAGGGCATTGCAGTTGCTTTCTAGGCGAAATATGACCTGTTTTATGCGTAAAAGTTTTTATTTTACCAAGTGTAAATTTTTTGGCTTAGTCAGGTGCGGTATGAGTCACTCTGGTAAAAGATAAGTCTCTTTACTAAAATCAGTGAAAGAAATACAGCAAAGACCTGTTGACTACCAAGAGACTTCTGCTAGGACTCTTTTGACAGTTGTAAAATCAACCTAGCATACACACAGGTATGGCCATTTTCCTGTGATTTATTTTGTTCGACATAATAATTTTGCTAATACAAAAATCTCCTCGAAAATTTCTTTAACAGGTCATCTCTCAAATACACTATCAGAACAACATCAATTCAAATGCAGTTTTTAAACATTTAGATAAGGGATCCAGCCACTGGACTTGCCACCTCAATACAATTTTGACAGAATTTGATAATTATGAAAAAGAAAGGAAATGGGGTAAATGTTAAGGAGACAACATCCCATATCCAGGTTAAAACGACCCAAAACAAAGCATCTAGGGGTCACCGTACGGTCTTCAACACGGTGAGGAACCTCACACCATATAGCAAGCCCTAAATGGCCCCAAAAAGGTAAAAATGTGAATAAATCAATGAAAACAAACCACATCCAATAACCCAAATATCAAGAAACTAAAATTTCATAAGAAGACACGGACAAGCCAGTCACCAACATATTCCTGACTTGGGACAGGCGCAAAAATTGCGGTGGGGTTATACTCGTTTTCTTGGATCCAAACCCTCACCCTATGTGTGGTGAATGGCTTAAAAATAACTACACAAAAAGACTCACAGTAAAAATCACACTAGAAAAAAGTCCAACTTATCAAGACGAGTACCCTTACAATGAATTACATAAAACATGAAAACAATACACACAGGTACTGTCTGGACAAATGCCCACATGATGTGTTGAAATTCGTTGTATAAGACCTCAAGAACCAAAATAAATTAACTGCCATTTGGAAGGGTAAATGTTTATACGTTCGCAACAAAAAATGGTTTTTGTCCTCGATGAGTAGGAACTTCTTTTCAAACACTGAAAAATAGCTATAACTGACAAAATCTATTTACAGCCATATTCGACTGCTAGTAAGTCAGAAAACATTCAACCACTGGCATTTATTGACTTTATTTCTAATGAGTACATGTTGCAGAGACCATCTTTAACGATTTTCGACAGGATTTGAGCATATTCTGAAAATGACCCAACATAGGAACAAAATTCACGCCTAATTGGCCATAATTCTTTTATACCCAAGCATAAAAAAATGGCAAGGTATTATATGATACCTTCATTCGTGTGTCCGTACATCTTTACGTCTGTTCGCCCGTCCTCCCCTGAAGTTTTGCTCTTGATAATTTAAACACTAAAACATCATACTGTTTCAATTTTTGTATGTATGTATGTATTATGAATTGTTTACCACAAGACTAGAGCTAAGTTTGACTTTAAATTCCGAGGCCACAATGGTTTAGAGTTATGTCTCTTGAAACTTTTGAATTTTGTGAAATTTGCTGTTTGCGACTCAAAACTTTTGAATGAAATAACCTGTTGTGTTCAAACTTTTTACTATGTAATTTGTTTGCCACGAAACTCTGGCTTGGTTTGAATTGTAGATCAGATCCGAAGTGGTTTTCGAATTATGCCCCTTGAACTGAAATTTTGTGAACTTACGATTTCCGAATGCTGAAAAAAATAGAAAAAAGAAGGGAAACGGGGAATGTGTCAAAGAGACAACGACCAAAAGGGGAGTAATAACAACTCAAAGCCACCATAAGATCTTCAATGAACGGTGAGAAAACCCCACACCCGACGGCAGGTCGGAGTCGGCCCCTGAACAAAGTGCAATCAAGTCCAGCGAAATAAACTTCAACCTAGACTCCTATAGACATAAAGTAAACTAACTAGAAAAAGGACAAGACACACAAAGGCTTAATAAATTCCTGACTTAGGACAGGTGCAAACCTGCTGCGGCTGGGTTAAACTAGTTTTATTGGATCCAAACCTTCCCCCTACAGCCAATGTGATAACTAAAAAAACAATCGTAACGACAGTAAAATTCAGTTGGCAACAGGAGTTCAGTCTTCAATTTTGATACTTAAGTATTTTACTACAAAGCAAACAACAAGTTAAATAAGGGTTGGAAATTAAAGGTTGCTCTAGAACTATGTCTCCTCAAATTTAATTAGGTTTACTACAAAGCAAACAACAAGGTAAATAAGGGGTGGAAATTATAGGTTGCTCTAGAACTATGTCTCCTCAAATTTTATTTGGTTTAAATTTTGGTGTTCCAGACATACATCTTTTGAACAGTATTACATGTGTCATTTGTTTAATTTTTTATGCAAGTTGTGTACCTCTAAATTCAGTCCAAGTTGTTTTTATGATTCTGAAGAGGGAGAGTGCTTCTTGAGTTAGTCTCCTTGATGTAAAAAAATACAAAACATGTTGAGGTTTCATTCATTGCACCATTACTATTTTAGTTACAAAACTGTAGTAATTTGTTATCACGGTAACTGAATACAATAAAGCCACTGCAAAATATGCTTAGGAGTGTTTCCCAGCAGGCAAAATAAGTTGTTTTGATGTCAGAATGAAGTCATGTCCTGACGTCGGATGGATGTTGGATTTTGATTGAAAATGAAAGTTTTTTTAAGTCTTTTTCTGACGTCGAAACAGAGTCGGTTGCCGACTGAGAAACAAAGTTATTTTGTGTTGTGTAGTGGTTGAATACTGAACATTTCATAACGTGAGACCGCCATTATTCTTGGTGTTTTTCATTACTATTTATTATTGTATTAATTCTGTGACGATGAGCTTTGGTCGGAGTCCGACCAGTTTTCAACCCATCCATGTGAGTTCGGACTTGTCCTTGCAGCACGTAGGAGTAATGTCAGAATTTTCCGAGCAGTTTGCCTAAGATGTTTCTTTACAGAGATCAAAGCTAAGACAAGATGCTATTTAGACAAGAGCAGTGAAAGCTAGTAAACACGAGAAAGGCAAAACTCTCAAAATTATATATAAGAAAAAAAAAATACTGAAAAGGTACAATTTAAAATTTGAATCTGCAAATCTTTTTTTTTCGTTTTGCTATTTTTAAGATTAAAATTTGTTTTCATATATTATTTTTAATAAATCTGTGGTAAGGTTTTTCTGTCGGTATAACTGCTGAGCAATAAAAATTCAGATTGGAAAAAAAAATGACCTCACGTGCTTTCTATGTTAAAGGGAAATAATTTTTGTTTGCATCTATTTGCATATAGTACCCCACAGATGGGTGTTTTAGTTAAAGATTAGAAGTTGAACTATAGCTAATAGTATTGGGTAAATGTATTAAAGTAAAATTTTGAAAACTTTTTCGTTCTAGCTACTCATATAACTTTTATAATTATAAAAAAAATATTCCAATTAGATTTTATTTTTAGAAAGTTTTTAGCAATATTTTTGACCCCAGTTTTTTTTATTCATTTTTTAATTTATCTTAATATTTACTTTTCATCATAATAAATGCAATATATGTACTACTATCATTTAGGTCTTTTAAATCTAATATTTCAACAACGTCGAGGGACTTACATCGTACAACCCCCCCCCCCAAAAAAAAAAAAAAAAAAAAAAAAAAAAAAAACAGACGTCGCATCAACGTCGAAAGCCGACCAAATGTAGACGTCTAAATTGAGGCATCGATCCGACGTGGGTTTTTGGTATACTGACGTCGCGATCAAATATCAACCAAAAACTGACGTCGATATGATGTCATGTGTTTGCTGGGTACTGTACAGCAACGGAAGTTCATTCCAGTATTTCAGATTAGGGTTATCTTTTGATTTAGCATAATTTCGTGAAAGAACTTGGTGAATGTTTTTTTTTATTTATTCTGCTAATTTTATTTTCTTTTTGTTTCTGTCCTAGATTTTTCTTGGTATCATTTTTATTTTACCTTTTGAACACAGAGAATATTATATCAAGGGATATTTAAAAACGGGACCTTAATTATAAGTAGGCCTAGTGAATCAGAAAGCATTGAAGGAACTAAAATCTTGCATTAATATTTTTTTTTTCACTTCGGTGTGATTTTTCTGGAGCTAGAGTTTGTTTCTTTGGCACTTTGAATGACGTAGCCTGATTTTGTTCAGATCTTGCTGCTAATTGGCAATAAAAAGGGCAAAATATTACTACGCATTTTTCTTTTGATTTAAAGTGAATTTGTTTCAGCGGTAGCACTTTGAGTAGGCTTTAAACGGAAATAAGTACGGATTCGGTAAATTTGTTCCCACACTAATGCCAGTTCACACTGTCTGATGGCTAATGCAAAAATAATAAAGAGAAACATTAACTGATTTAACTTGACAGATATTACATTTTTTTAAGGAAGAAAAATATTACCTTTCCGGAAGAACTATTTATTATGTTTCCAGAAAAAAAAGTTACCTTTCAACAATAGAAATATTTTACCATTCTAAAAAAAAATTTTGACTTTTTTTTAAGTTCACAATAAAGTTTCATTTTGAGCCATTTTACAAAAGAAAGTGAAATAAAAAATGAACACTACTGCATGTTCCAATAAATTTTGAACATTTATGGTCCTAAATTTGCAACTTAAGCAAAAAGTACCAGGTACAATATATTAAAGTAATACGTTCTTTCATAACCCGCAAATGTTTAATTTGATACTTTTTTGGTAGACTTCATGTTGGTTGGTTAGCATCTTGACCATTATGTTCACTTGATACTCGTATTAAATTATAAAGTCAACATATTCAAAATGTTTACTTTATTTATCATTGATGTCTTACTTTATTTATCATTGATGTCTTACTATACCTAAGTAGAATAGTTAGGATCCACCAGTAAATTTCTGCAAAAAGTTGACTATTATTTTTTTGCCTAACATCTCTCTTTTTACAGTTATAAATTATGTCGAAATTGTAATACATATTTTATGAGCCAGGTTAATTTTCGGAAACTTAATACTTAAAAATTTTCGGAAACTTAAAATTCACTTTACAAATACAGTCGCTGTGGTCACGTCATAACGGGAGACTTGAACATCATCGAAAACCCGTCTCTCCGTGATATCCTTGCAAAGGGACCCGAATTCCGTGAACCACGACCCATCAACTCGGAGCAAAATTTTAAACTCCTTATGAATGCTGTAGAGGACCACGCCAGAAAATGGATTAAACTTGAACAAGATGAAGACCTTGGATCAATGCTGTGAGGTCTATGATTCTTAAACGAATTAGTCAGCTATGAGGGTCAATGAGAACTAAAGTATCATCAATTTCCCAAATGCCGATGTTGCCAGATACTTGTCCTCCATTCATGACAAACATATAACATTTGACCTCTCCACACTATATACTATCATTCCTCGTGAACAACTGAACAACTGTAATCTGGACTGAAAGATATAAGTCAAAGATGTTTCTCCCGTACGAACGGCGAACGAAGATATAAGTTCATATATGAGGCTGATTTCATTGAAGGGCTTCTCCAAAAAAAGACAAAATACTGGCCAAGCCCTTTAATGTCAGTTTCCGTTATATACTGTGGATGTACTTTTATTCGTTGACATCAATTTTCATGGTTTTCCTAAACATCACTATTTCGTGGGTACTTAAATTCGTGGTTTTAATTTTATACATTGAAACTCTATGGAAAAATGCATTTCGTTGGGAACTTAATTTCGTGGTTTAAGCGAACCACGAAATCCACGAAAATTGGAACCCCACGAACAATAGTACTTTCACAGTAGATGATATTTTATCACTAAACAATCCTCGCTTTGGTGATTTTCTTCATCTTATTTATCCAAAAGAGCTTGAAATTAAGGATACTAAAGAAACTTCCACATCGGCCTCGTTCCCTGACCTTCATCTTGAAATTGACAACAGAGGTTCATTACAAACTAGGCTGTATGACAAACGCGATTACTTCACTTTTCCAATAGTCAATTTCCCTTTTCTTGTAGCAGATTCCAAAAGCACAAGCATAGGGAGTTTACATCTCACAACTCTTTTGCTACTCAAGGGCTTGTGGTCGTTACAGTGACTTCCTTGATAGAGCCCAGTTGCTTACAAATAGACTACTTAAGCAAAGGTACTTTACAAAAATTAAGTCATCACTACATAAGTTTTACGGTCGACATCACGATCTTGTGTATCGCTATGGGATATGTTTCCCAGATGACAACAGATCCTTCCCTTTACAACAAAAGTTTGTTTTTTCCTCTATTGGATTTGACTTTACTATCGGAGTTGACATGTTCAACATGGCGGATGTCTTAGAAGAAGCAGGAGATGCTTACTCTACCGGTACACCTGATCTCACCCGTGGTTTTATTGGGTCCGTGTTGTTCATCTGCATGTGTGTCTTCATTTTTCTTTTGTCCCGTACTCAAATGGTGTCCTTGTTACTTTGTGTTTCCGATGTTGCCAATGTCCATGGATTGTTTTCTTTGATGGTTCGGTTCACTTACTTTTAATTTTCGGATACGTAAATAATGACATTTTAAAAAATTTCCAGAAAAGTAATGTGCCCGATATTACGAATCAGTAATAACGTTTTCAAAATATACATAATAGTACTTTTAAGTACAGTTGTGTATTACAAATATCGTGTATCAGAAGTCCACTATTAGTGCCAATAATGGACTACTACATGTATGCAATTCTCAACCAATGGCGATAGTATTACCTAGAACAAATCACGTATAACGATGCATTCTGCAGCTATAAAGCAAATTTCAAAATGTCGCAATTTATCTGGAAGTTGTATAAGTTTTTTTTTTATCTCGTAAGAAAAATATTTGCAGTATTAGCTACTATCCGAATATACAAAAAGTATCTTAGGCTGCGAATATTTGTCAATCAACCAATCAACCCATCAATGTAAACAAAGAAGTATACATCTACCAAAAACGTAAGGATCTTTTAAGTCCATTTCTAAAACATCAAAATCGTGATCGTTGCCATGGAAACGCCAAAAAAAAGTGGGAAAATGAAAATGTTCAGAATTGGATGAAACTCTACAGGAAAGTTACCTAAGATGAAGGAAATTGGTTTCTGTTCTCCAAGACTTCAAAATTGCGACTGTTGCCATGGAAACGGAAAAAGTGCTCAGATTTTTTGAACTCAATAAACAGGACGCATAGGTTGTGAGGAAGTGATTAATAGCCCTGATTTCTGATTTGGGAGTTCGTTTGGGAGATTTTTGTATCAGCATCCTGACACAGTTATAAATTTTTCTGTATGTAATACCGTAGTTGAATCTTCAATTAATGAAATAGTTTTCAACTACACGATTTAAAGTGCATTAGATGTTTTTTTATAAAATGTTTAGTACAAAGACGCAACAGTTTCAAAATTAAATAAATATCGACAAACGCAAGTTATCCAGATGTGTTCATTTAACAAGAAGATAGCTAAAAAAATACAAAAAATGTTACAGAAATATGTGCAATAAAGGATATCATGTTTATCCATCGGGGTCTCGCTGACCGTATACTTGCTTTGTCATGCTGCTAATGCATTTTGTTGTGACAACAATGAAGAAAAAATAAAGGAATATTGATAGAGTTCTTTGTTGACGCTTGTTTTTGTTATATTTATTCCTCTGATCACGAAAAGTTTTTGGAACTTAAATTTTCGAGTTTGTTCTAATTTTGTCTAGGTATTCATTGTTTTTATTTGTTCATATAAGGTATTTATGATTTCAAAACTTTGCTTGAAGTTTCCTTCACAGTTAATATATTTGGAAACAGTAACCCTCTATCAATTCTTTCTCAGATTAAACCAAATCGACATGTTATACAATATATACATGTGAATAATTATTTTGAGTATTTAAGAAATAGAAACAACTTAGTGCTGAAATGCCAACTATGTATGCTTAAGCTGACCAGCCACAGTGTCTTTTATAAAATTTCAGTAGCATTTTGTAAGGTGCACCTTATTTGGAGAGCCATGACATAGACATGATAAAGTTAAGCTCTGTAGAGGGTGTCAGAAGTGCCTCGTTTTAGTAAATCAAAACCTTGTTTGATTTTTTGAGGCACAAAAATGAAGAAGAAACATTAAAAAAAATAACAAAAACAAAAACATAATTAAATGATAAGCAAAAGAAAAGAATATCCATTAATTCGTTTTCTAGTCGAGTTTTCCGTGTTTGGTACCCTTTTTATTGTCTTGTTGTTTTCAAGATCCCTCGCTAATGAAGAGACAACGTGACAAGAAGAAATGTATTCATTTGTATAACAATGTGTTGCAATAGACCCTTTCACGATAACTGCGGTCCTGAATTTTGCACATGCGCTCATATGCCTTTGAGTGGGTAAATTGCAACGTCATAATATACGTGACGTCTTGATTAATTGTCCTACGACGTCATTTTTGCGGGAACTGTTCTTATTTTCCACTCAAAATCGCAGGACCGCAGTTATCATGAAAGGGTCTATTGTCACTGTAGGATTTTTTACGGTAGTCACCATAATTTGACAGATCGTTACAATGTTTTTATTTCATAAATTAGAACAGAAATCTCTGAACTGATCCAGAGTTCATTACCGAACGGGCAAACATGGACTAGGACAAAACCGTACTTTTCAGTGGCAATGTGAAGGTTGCACATCAAGGAGGAGGCCATGTTTAAAATGAATATTTAATATCATCTAAATATGGCGTTACTCGCAAACAGCTTATCATTAAGGGAATATCTTACTTCGTTTTTACGGAAATGTTGTTTAAAATGCCAGAAACTGATTAAAAATCAAGGAAAGATGGGGCGTTACTTATATTCAATGTAATATGGGATATTGACAAGACACCCTGCTTGGATCCGTTAAATTAGCAATTAGCTTTGAGATCAAGTGACCTGAACACTTAACATACATAACGGCCTCTCACTGATAGATGTCTACTGAAATATATGATTATTCTTGCGAAACCATTTTGGAAGTTTTGATTTGATTTTCTTCCATAGTGCTACAGTGTTTTACCAGCACTAGCTCCTTTAGCTAGCCGGGCACATTAGCGATGAGCACCCCCTGACCCATCTTTAAAGTTACGTTTTGTCATATTCTCTCATTTCAAGATTGTGGTTATGGAGTTAGTAGTCTGACTGTAATGAGTTTTATCCATATGTTTATTATACTTAAGGGAAATGGGGCAGATAAATTGGAGGTTCGGGTACCCATAAACCGGTTTAAACCTACAACTGGCTTTTATCAAGTCCGATTGTCCCGAATTCCTATCTTTGTTTACGTTTGTCGTTTGTCTTATTTGTGTTTTTTCTGTGTAGCTCCCTAGCAGATAATGGTATGTAAGTACAATTTTAAGCCATTGTAAGTAATATGTCATATTACCGGTACCCCACACTCAATTTTTTTTCCATTACAACCCTATAAAAACCACTTAAAATGACCCCAAAACCCCTTATTTCCCACAAAAAACCCTTAAAATCACATCAAAACTACTATATTCCACATACCCTAAAACGAGAAAAAAAATTACATGACATTGAAAAATACTAGAAAATTTTTCTGTAATTTACACTACTAAAACAAAAAAAATATAATTATTTTTATTTAATTTAATATATATAAAAAATGCCAGAAGGTAAAATTTGTAAATATTGTTTAATTTTTAAACCGTATAACTTATTTAGAAAAATGAATAATTGTTGTGATGGATACAGGTGTAAATGTAAAGATTGTGAAAAACCTAGTAGATATAAATATTACTTAGAAAATAAAGAAAAATATAAAAAATCTTATGAAGAATTTATAGAAAGAAATCCAAATTATTGGATTAATTATCAAAGAAAATACTAGCTAATTTATCATCAAAAAATTTATAATTGATTTTTATATTAACAAAATGGACGCAAAAAAATCTGTTAATAATAAAAATTACGTTAAACATCTTATTAATAAGAGTGGTATTAATATAGATGATTATTTTAAAAGTATTAAACAAAAAGTAAAAAAACTTGTTTTAACATTTCCAAATGTAAAGTTTAAATTATTAGTAAAGACGAATTACAGGCAACCGCATGCTTTTGGTAAAATAATAATAGTGGTTATATAAGATTTAACGCAATAAATAAATTTAATAAAGTTTATAATTCTCTTATTGATAAATACAAAGCTTGGGAAGAAGAACA
>MJUU01013619.1:0-35985 GCA_002080025.1 Modiolus philippinarum | reverse complement strand
TGCACGCTCTACAGTAACGAATTAATTGTGAAATATATACTCCATATGCTGGGGATGCAGGTATATTGCTGCAGAGAAAGGGAAAGTTCACAATTGGAAAGTCAAAATCATCACGTTTGTCATATAATCTAGATTTCAGACGTCCATGTTCGTCAATGTACAACAAAAGGTCAAGGTATGAAGCAGAATCGGGTGTATCGATTGTCTCTTTAATTTCAAGTTCACTGGGGTAGATACGATGTAAATATTCTTTAAATTTTGGGTTATTAAGAGAAAGTACATCGTCTATATATCTGAAGCTGAAATTAAAAGTCTGGGCTAGCTGTTTTTGTTTCTGTTGTATCAGCCCTTGTAAAAACTTTGCTTCATACGAAAAAAGGAAAAGGTCAGCTAAAAGTGGCGCACAATTTGTTCCCATAGGAATCCCTATTGTCTGTTGAAAAACACGGCCTCCACATTCAACAAAAATGTTGTCGATCAAAAATTCAAGCATCTTAATCACGTCCTTTTCACTGTATTTCTTGTTTGACTCAGTGTGGTTCTTTACAAAATATGTTTTATCTTTTCCTATTACCAGATAGGAATACCTGCGTTCTCCGGTTTTTGTACAGAAACATTGATGTATCAGATCGGAAATTACTGTTTTAAGATTATTATGGGGAAGAGTTGTATAAAGGGTAGAAAAATCAAAAGTTTGAATGCTATTGCAGTATGCGAGACTGTGGTTGTATCATTTAATCTACAATTAGTTTCTCAATATCCTAATGTTATACAAAACAAGAATATTAATTATGGTCCAAGTGAAATAGCAGAAGAGGATTTTATTGAAATTTGTTTAAAATA
This sequence comes from Modiolus philippinarum, assembly GCA_002080025.1. NCBI lineage: Eukaryota > Metazoa > Mollusca > Bivalvia > Mytilida > Modiolidae > Modiolus > Modiolus philippinarum. The sequence continues at coordinate 35,142 of MJUU01013619.1, read as the reverse complement.
TAGAAATAAAATAAAGTTGGCTTATCGTAAAGCAGAAAGAAAATTTAACATATCAGAAAAGGAAAAAGAAGATCTTTATAATTCCTCTGATAATTGTTATTTATGTAAAAAGGAATTAAAGAGAAAAGATAAAATAATTGAACATAACCATTTTACTAACGAATTTAGAGGGATTTCATGTTTAAGTTGTAATAAATTAGAATCAAGAGATTTTAAACAATTTCCAATCTTTTTTCATAACGGGAGTGGATATGACTTCCATTTTTTAACAGAAGAACTATTAAAACATGAAACGGGGTATGATGAAGTAAAGGTATTACCAAAAGACCAAGAAAATTACATATCAATAACATTTGGTGATAAATATTTTAAATTAATTTTCAAGGATAGTATGAGATTTTTAATTAGTGGTTTAGATAACTTATCTAAAACATTAAAAGATGAACAATATAAAATACTTAAAAAAGAATTATTTATTCATGTTAAAAATAAATTTAAGGGTAAGGAAGCGAACGAAAAATTACTAAGTGAATATACAAATATTTTATTTGAAGATTTAAAATATCATGAGTATAACAAAAATGAAAAGAAATGGGAAAGAAGTTTTAAAGGTGTATTTCCGTATGAATATTTTGATTCTTTAGAGAAACCAAAAAATTAATTTTTCCCAGATAGAAAGGATTTCTATTCTATATTGAATCAAAAAGATATATCAGATGAAGAATATAATCATGGTAAGAAAATATTTAATAAATATTGTGAAACATTTGAAGATTAAGAAAATATTTAATAAATATTGTGAAACATTTGAAGATTATTTAATGCTTTATCAAAAGTTAGATGTGTTAATATTATCTGATTTATTTGAGAATTTTAGAGAACTTTGTTTAGATAAATTTAAAATAAACCCAGCCTATTGTTTTTCTGCACCAGGACTAACATAAATATACAGGAATTGAATTAGATCTATTAACAGATGAAGACATGAAATTAATGATTGAAAAGGGAACAAGAGGAGGATTTTCTGGAGTACTTGGTAAACGTTTTATAAAAGCAATAAATAAATTTACTAGTAAAGAAAAAATAGATAATCCAAATTTTCTATGGTATATTGATGCAAATAATCTATATGGTGGTGGTATGTCAGAAAAACTTTAAATGGGAATATAGCGGAGAATCCGCTCACTTCGTTCGTAACGGGGAACACACTCACGGTGAAACCGAAGACATAAATTATTATTTGGATCAATGTGATGATGATAAAGGAATGATTTTTAAAGTTGATTTAGAATATGATGATTTAACTAGATTAAAATTAAAAAAATTCCCTCCACTTCCAGAAAAAAGAATAATAAGAGAAGAAGAAATATCAAATTACTCCAAGGATTTCCTTGAACAAAATAACACTAAATTAGGGAAAGTTAAAAAATTAATATTAGATCTTAATAATAAGAAAGAATATGTTATACATTATGATATGTTAAGATATTATATTTCTCTTGGAATAAAAGTAACAAAAATCCATAGTATTATATCATTTAATCATAAACCATGGTTAAAAAATTATATTGATTTTAATACAAGTATGAGAGCAAAAGCAGAAAATGATTTTGAAAAAGATTTCTGGAAATTAATGAATAATTCCTTTTATGGTAAAACTCTTGAAAATATTTCCAATAGATGTTTAATAGAATTAACAACAAGTCCTGATAAATTAAAGAGATGGGCCTCACTAGATAATTTTAAAGATATTATAGATTTTAATGAAGATTTTAAAGCTGTGTTATTTAATTACAAATCAATGTATTTTAATAAACCAATTTATTTAGGAATGTGTATACTTGATTATTCAAAATTAATAATGTATAAATTCTATTATGATATAATAGAAAAAAATTTACCATGTAATGAACTTTTGTATAGTGATTGTGATTCAATGGTTTTACATATATATACAGATGATCTCTATGAAGATATAAAATCAAAAGAAATAAAAGATCATTTAGATACATCAAATTTTCCAAAAGATCATCCTCTTTATTCAATTAAAAATAAAAAGGTTATTGGAAAGTTTAAAGATGAACTTGGTGGAAATATATTAACGAAGTTTACCGGAATAAGAAGTAAAATGTATGGATATGAATACTTAAAAGATTCAAATTTAAAATTTAAATGTGTTGCAAAGGGTGTTAATAAATCGATTAAAAAGGATTTTAGTTCTGAGTTATATGAAGAATGTTTATTTAATACAAAAGTTATCCATAGAATAATGTTTAATCTCATACATAAGAAACATAATATTTATTTAAATGAAATGATTAAAATAGGATTATCTCCTTTTGATGATAAGATATATATCTTAGATAATGGAATAGATACTTTACCACATGGAATTGACTCTTTATATTTCACTTAATTAAATGGATACAACAATTAATAGGGTAAAAGAGATAGAAAAATATTTAGTATTACAAGATAAATTGATTTTTAATTTAAATAAGAAAATAAATTTTTACGAACGGAGTGAGCTGGTTCATTTTTATATTATTATTTTTATAACATTCTTAATTTTACTTTATCTTTTTTTCGAAACTATTCTCCTATTATATAAATCTTTAATAGCATTAGATAAAGATTTATTTTCTTCATTTATATGTTGTTTATATATATTTACTTCTTCTTCTATCTCCAATACTTCTTCTTTTAAATTTTCAATCGTTTTATCTTTTAATTGAGTTTCAATATAAAAATTAAATAATGATGTAGCAAGATCAATATTATTTCCTAATTTATTAGATATAAATTTTATAGCTTAATTTTCTTTAAATGTTGATAAAATATCAAGATTTTCTTCAATAAAATTTTTAACATATTTATTTCCTTCATCGCCATATAAATCTGTAAATTGTTTAATATTTAAAGTATTTTTAAATAATAAATTTAACATATTATTTTCGTTCATTTTTTAGACATTTAATGGGTTCAATAAAATCTGCTGCATTAAAATCTCTTTCAGCATTATAAGGTCTATCCTCTTTTTTATCAAGTAAATCTTGTATAAATTCATTAGGATCAAAGTGAGCAGATTCACCACTATTATTTTTCCCATTATTCATTCCTAATTTTACACTTCCTTTTTGATTCAATTCCCCGTTACCGGATTCCCAGTTACCGGTTTCACCATTACCGGGTTCTCCGTAACCGAGTTTATCTTTTTTCTTTCTTGTAGGTTTACGAGCGGAGTGAGCGGTTTCACCGTTATTATTTTCTGTATCTTTACGAGAGGATTCAACTTTACGAGCGGGTTCCCCGTTATTATGTTTTTTCCTTATATGTGTTGGTAATCCTTTTTCAGTAAACATTTCTTTACATATTGGACATTGAGAAGTTTTAGGAGAAGAAATATGTTTTCTTAAACCCCCTCTAAATTTATATCCTGTATCTGACGCTACTCTACTTAAAGTTCTTTTAGAAACATTTAAATATTTAGAAAGTTCTTCTTGTTTAATTCTTGGATTTTCAACTTTTAAATCTATAATTTTATTAATTAATGTTAGTTTTTGAAACTCATTTGGATTTACGGCTATACCAAGTGCCATAGAATATTTTAAAAAATCCGTAGACATTTTGTAATGATAAAATTTAGGGTATCGTTTTACGAGTAAATTCAATTTTTTTCCCACTTTACGAACACATTTTTAAATGTATATTTTATTTTTAATTTTAGTTATAAAAAATTTTTAATAAAATTTAAAATTTAAAATGGCTATTTTTAACACTTTTTGACGTTTTTTCATTACTTAGTCATTTCATGATTTTCTTAAAGATTTTCATCAGTTTAAGGTTCAATTTTTAGGGTGTTTTATAGTGTTTTTTATCGATGTTTTTTTTTAAGTGATTTTAAGGGTTTTTTAAATTGAAATTAAAATTAAAATAAAAAAGTAAATTATTAAGATTTTTATCGTTAGTTTCATTTATTTGGTGGTATTTTCCTTTACTTTTGATCTCCGTGTTATTAATGTTACTCCTATAAGCCCCAATAATCCTTAAAGAGCGTAATTATAACTTATTACACTTTCACAAGTTTTTTTAATGTTTTCTGGTTCATCATCTTGATCTACTTCTATTACAAAATTATCTCTATAATTTGTTAAAATATCAACAACCTTTTGATTTTGTTCTTTTATTAATTTAAGATCCCTTTCTATATTTTTATCTCGTTCGTTTAAATCTTTATCTTGTTTAATTATTTCACTTCTATCGTTACGAACGGATTCAACTTTTTCCCTGCTATTTCCATTATTCCATATTTTCTGTACTCTTTTATGTCCGATTCCATATTTTTTCTGTATCTCAGAACTTGTTAATTTTCCCTGTAATTTCTCTATGTCTTCTATATCATCTAATGAAAGTTTTGTTTTAGGCATTTTTATAGCTATTTTTAAATAAAAAGTAAATTAAAAAATAAAATAATAGAAAATTTAAAAGAAGAAGTAAATATATATATATAAATAAAAGAAAATAAATACTTATATAATAGAATAATAGTTTCGAAAATTAAGACTGATAAAAAATGAACCTAGTAAACATCAAAAGGATCAAGTTCTTTTTTATGAGCGGAGTGACGAACAGAGTGAGCAGTTTCACTGTGAGTTGGTTCCACATGATGAGCTGAGTGATTTGGATGTTCTTTTTTACAATGTTTCCAAGTAAGTATTATTCCGCTAATAATAGCCATTAATCCAAATGATTGCCAATACATAGTTTTAAATTCTTCTATTCGTTTTCCAATATTTTGTAAAATTAATTTTTCTTCTTTTTCTTCTTTTAATATTTCTTCTTCTTATAATTCTTTTAATTCTTTATCCTCTTCTAATTCTTCTTATATTTGTGAAAGAAGTTCTGTTTGTTTATTACTTTCTTTTGCTATTATTTCAAGTTTATTTATTAAATCTTCTGGTGTAATATTATTGTGAGTGAAGCGAGTGAGTTCCCCATTGTGACCAGGATTAATTGGTTCTATTTTACGAACGGAGTGAGTGGGTACTCCATTATTGTCACTTGTAATATTATAATCTTGTTTTTCATTATGAGCGGAGTGAGTGGGTTCCCCATTATTTCCCCATATTTTTTGTAATCTACCCCATCCTATATTATATTTATTTTGTATTTCTGACGCTGATAAATGTCCTTTTGTTTTTTTTATCTCTTTTATTTTTTCCAATGAAAGTTTTGTTTTAGGCATTTTTATAAATTAAAATTAAAATTAAATTGATTTTAAAGTTATTTTAAAGTTATTTTAAAGTTATTTTAGAAGAATTTTAGACGGATTATAAAATTAAAATAGAGTAACTTAGGGTATTTTAGAGTAACTCGTAATTGTTTTGGGGTTTTTACTTATTAACTACCTACATTTTTAAGCATTTACCTACCATTTTTTAATAATTACCTAGCATTATTTAAGTATTACTTAATAATTTTAAGGATTATTTTACATGTAATTTACGCGTAGTTTTAGTATAACTTAACATTTTTTAGTATTGCTTAAGTATTGCTTAAGTATTGCTTAACATTTTTTAGTATTGCTTATTCATTACCTAAAATTTTTATGTCTCAAAATAATGTCATTTTTAATAATTTTAAGTGGTTTTGGATAAGTGTAAAAAGTAAGAAAAATTTGAGTGTTGAAATTATGTTGTTATTTATGTTTTTAAAGCTTTTTAGTAGTGTGAATTACAGAAAATTTTTTTAGTATTTTTCAATGTCATGTAATTTTTTTTCTCGTTTTAGGGTATGTGGAATATAGTAGTTTTGATGTGATTTTAAGGGTTTTTTGTGGGAAATAAGGGGTTTTTGGGTCATTTTAAGTGGTTTTTATAGGGGTGTAATGAAAAAAAAATTGAGTGTGGGGTACCGGTAATATGACATATTACTATTGTATATATGTTTCCTGTTGTCCCATTTATTTCATTTACCCTTTCTGGAACACAATATTATATCTAATTCTCTTGTAAGTTTGTAAGTTTCAAACTGTTAAAGCCTTTTTACAGTTTAATTCCATTCATTTGTTTTGTCTAAATATGTGCTAAATATGAAATGCCATGGTTTTGGGTTTTTTATTTTTCTTTTTGCTTAGGTATTCGTTTGCCGATACATAAAACCCCAATCTAAAAATATAAGGTAATTGGACTTGATCTATTGCTTATATCATTCATATTTTGATTATATTTTCATTTTTAATAAATGCAGCAATTCTCGTTGTTCATTAACTATCAAATTTTTCGATTTAGTTCAATGAACTCCACGTCCGCCGTCAATTTTGATACATTCTCCAGTTATCATCGCACTTTTGTCACTTAACAGAAATATAACTGTATTCACTACATCTTCAACTTCTGCAAAGAAAAAAAAAATAAAATAAAAAAAAAAATTAAATGGTAATTCTTCACTCGCAGGTGAAGATACTGATAATTTATTTCTTTATTATTTAGTTTTAGACCAATCAATTTTTAATGAATTACGTATTTTTTAATGCCCATCAAATTGTTTGTTTTACCCAGAGCTGGTTCTTCGTTTCCGGAACACGTATGGTGAACATTACCTTTAAGGTAGATCGATCCTAATAAAAATATCAAACAGATTTTTTATTTTAAGATATTTTGTAGTTCTTAGCCCATTTGATAAAAAATAAAGGAAAATGATACGTCACCGATCATCTTTTACTGTTATCAGGCTTTGAAAATCAGGTCATACCCAGTATTTTCAGCAATAATTACAAAGAATGTATATAGGGAACTGTGAGAACATGCTTATTGTTTAGCTTTCACACGAAATAAATATCAGATGGATTTTGTTTATTTTTTTATATTTCAGAGATATATATCTTACCTATTTGTTGAGCTGAAAAGTCTATATGTCACCGTTTGATTAAGAGGAATATTTTACATACTTTAGGAAGTGGGCTATATTTACGGGAAAAGGGGGAAAATGCATGTCAATCTAAAAGGACGCCACATTGAAAAGGCCGAAAAAAGAAAGTTCCGACTTAAAAAAAAAAGTCAACTTCGCAACCGACTCGTGTTTCGAATATGTGCCAATCATATGCGCCGTGTATTAGTGTCGATCGACCTTAATAGAAAAAAAGAAGGGAAACGGAGAATGTGTCAAAGAGACAACAACCCAAAAGGTTAATGTCGAGCAATGCTACACCTATATTTTTTCTCTGGCCATGGATGCGGGATTGGATTGTCAGCAAACATAAATTAAATTGGTAAAGTGCTCTTACAATCACTGTCATCTTTGTCCGACAAAAGCACTAATGTCCCTAGCTGGTAAACAATTACAACATATAGACAAACACAGGGCAACTTAACGAGTAAAAAAGCATTTTTCCCGCCATTTTTAAATGTGAAATATTTTGAAAACAAGGTCCATACTAAACTATCAATATTTCAGCTCACTTTATTCTTTTACCAATGCTCTTCATATTTATGGTATCGATTTTAAATCGTAGATTTCTTAAATTTCACCTTACTGCATCCTTAAAATCACCATTAATTCAAACACTGTTAAACAAAATGTATCATTTATATTTAACCAAAACAATGTATATACATGTATTCCAACCTTTTTAAACTGCACCGTTTCATCTTTTGTAATTTAGTGAACTAAGTGATCAAATGAATGAAACTACTGAATTCTTTGTCATAAATTATCTTTCTTTCTAAACCGCTCAAACAGAAATACTTCCCTCGCAAAAATCTGATTTGTATATTTTTTTTCATTATTTAAATGTATATGAATGCAGATCAAGTAGAGCTAATGGCCTCATAATAAATTATTAGATGTAGGTTGGTTTTCCTTATAAGAAAACGAATATTCAGTGCTTTGTGTAACTTTGAAGCTCTTTTTATAACCCACACAACAGTGAACTTTATTAATGTATTATTTTTGTTCAGTAAAACAGAGAGTTATCTCCCAAAACTAAGATATATCTTCTCATTCGAAACTTGAAAGAGTTATTAAGGTGTCTAAAGGCTATTAATTTACTAGAATTTTGTGAAATTTTCTTTTTTATTTGGGAGTATAATGCATTTCACAACAAAAAGAAAAATTGAAAATTCAAAGACTATACATAGAAATTATAGGTAAAATGAATATATGAAGGGATAAATTTTAAAATATATTTTAGATTTTATTCATACTTTGCATGTGCTTTTAAATCATAACCTTGCTAGCATTTGAAAACAATAAAAATTATGGGTCAACGATGAAATAAGAGAGATAAATTGTATTAATTTCTCTAGTGAAATTTGTATCAAATTATATCCCTTGCTTAATTTCTATTTTTCTTTAAATCTAGCAACCAGTTTTACAGGTCATGTGTTTATCTTGTTTAAATAAAAATGTTGTAAAAAGGATAGGAAAAGAAGATTTCAAATGCTTCGGTACTTTCTGTAAATGTTATAATTATTTGTTTTTCTTTAAATTTAATATAAAACGCTACAAATATTTGACAAAAATTGTGGAATAATATCCCTGAGACATTTTAAGCAATGTCAACACCTATCAGGTCTGTAATATGTGGATTCTAGGTATAATATAGCAATAATTACCCCCAAGACGTCCTAGTGGTGTTTCGTCTATTATAGTTGAACTTTTTATTCGTTCAGCATATGGCAATGTCATTGGAGTCCATACATATGTTGGATTAACCGCATTTACGCGTATCTGTAGAAAATGAATAATGTATATTTTAGAAGAGAATGATAACCGTTTTGGATTAAAAAAACTACATACAGCTTATCCACTAGGGTTAAATGACAACATCATTGGTCAGGAAAACTTTTTTCAGTGCGCTTCTATTGACATCATGGAAATTTCTTCTCCAAAAGTATTCCATCGCTGGTCGCATGGTCGAAGAAGAGTGAATTATAATATCAAAAGCAAACGTAAAAACGTCGTTAATATAAAAGATCTATATACTGTTTTCAAAAACAATGGGCGGCATGGTTTATTCACTAAACTTTGTTCAATTCCTGTCACACAACTTTTTTAAATATCTTTGGAGTGTGATACTATGTCTGTGAATAGTCCGCTCTATGAATGTTCTTAAATCATTGATGCTTTCTGTTTTCATCGACTTTATCCGAGAATCGAAAAACCCAATGAGCACATAAAGCAGTTCTTGAAAATTAAATACATTTATTAAGGAATTGACCTTATTGATGTTACAGGTATTTTTCAGATACATGTATGTATTCAAAATCGTGTACCCGTCTATTTTGACAAGCAGGACATGATCTTTAAACATGTATAAAAAACCTATTAGAAACTTTTTTTTCAATTACTCTTCTGTTACCTGTGATGCCGATTTTGAGTAAAACTAACCTAGCAGCTGAGACTGTTCACCTCGCCATATCGCCTTGACCCTTGTCGATATATATTAACAGGGAATCTTAACATCATAGTAGATAAAGAAGTTAGTCAATTCTTTTAAAAAGGGCCTAAATATCGCCAACCTTCAAAAATAAACCGGGAAGCATGTAATTAATGACGCTGTAATCAATTATTGTAAAAAATGGTGCAAACGAGAAAGTGCATACAAGCATGCTCTAAATTTGTTTAAAGATAAAATTTTGATCAAGTTCACCAACAGAATAAATTTGTAGAAAGAAAAATATGCTGTGTTACCCCCTAAGCTGCCTCTAAGTAGAATTAAGTCAAAATAATGGAAGGATCTTTGTAACAAAATATGTGTTTGTACCTGTTGACAAGGCCTCTAACAACGTTGCTAACGTCTAAAAGAAATACTACATCGATGATCAACAAAACGATCTGGACAAGTCAGACACTTTTAAACGTACACATTGGGACGAAAACACGTTAAATGACAACATTGTAAGGATTCAGAAATGCATAAGTTCAACCTAAAGATAACATCTTGCATACCATGTACTGGGTTTCGAAGCTTCACAAAAATCCCTTTAAAAATCGTTTTATTTCTGCATCTGGTCAATTAAACTAGTTTAACCCCGTCGCAGCAGGTTTGCGTCTGTCCTAAGTCAGGAAATTTATTAAGCCTTTGTGTGTCTTGTCTGTTTTCTAGTTAGTTCACTTTATGTCTATGGGAGTCTAGGATTATGTTCATTTTGCTGAACTTGATTTAGGGACCAACTCCGACCTGCCGTTGGGTGTGGGGTTTCCTCACTGAAGATCTTGAGTTTTTATTACCCCAATTTGGGTCGTTGTCTCTTTGACACATTCCCCGTTTCCCTTCTTTTTCCTACTACTAATTTATCCATCCTTTTAACTAGTTCACTTTATTGTATAAAGGTTTTGGTTATTAAATACTGTGAAAAAACTTATCAAAACTCTGTTGTAAATTACTTTGGAGTGTAAAAAAGTTTTTAGATAAACTACAATCAATTCAAAGACCAGTCTCATCTATCGACAGTTCTGATTTTTCTACACTTTGTACTACCCTTCCACATGATTTGATTAAATCCAAATAGGGACAGCTTATTTAATGGTCTTTTAAACTTTCAGGTCTGCAGTTCATCTGCTCTAACAGAAAGTAAGGATTCTTCTCTAATATTACCAACAATAATCATTGTTCCTGGACATATGATGATATGGTAATGCACTCAATCTTTTGCGGGACAATATTTTTGTTCGTTTTGGCAACAGTATTTATCAACAGGTCATAGGCATTCCCATTGGTTTTAATTGAACACCTCTAATTGCAGATCTTCTTCTTTTCTGTTACGAACGAGACTTCATGAAAAAACTTCAAAACGGAACAATACCAAACAGTGATAACATATTTCTATTTTCAATGATAACAGCCGGTATATTGACGATATCCTCACTATTGATACTTCCCATTTTTTAGATTATGTAGACATTATTTACCTGCAACAACTGAAATTAAACAAACGTAGCAATAATTCCAGACAGACACTGCCCTTTTCTGGATCAAACTATCATTATTGACTCTTACTAGTAAAATAAAACTAAAGTATATGGTAAACGGAATGATTTTGATTTCTCTATTTCTCTCTCTCTAATTTCCATTTTCTTGACGGCGATATTCCTCCAGCTCGATCTTACGGGGTGTATATTTCTCAACTGGTACGATTCGCACGAGTTTGTTCTACTCTTGACGATTTTATTAACGTAACCTTAATATCACAGCCAAAGTTTTACAACAGGGTTAAAGATTTCATAAGTTGTTAAATACATTTAAGAAGTTTAATAATAGATATGAACATATGATATCTAAATATGGCGTTATTCGTAAACAGTTTATTACTAAGGGCATTTCTAACATTTACGGAAATGTTGTTTAAAAATGGCGGAAATTGACTAAAAGTCTAAAAAAGCTGGGACGTAATTTACATTTTTTTACGTAATAGGGGATATCGACAAGATATTTTGCTTGCATCCGTTAAATTAGCTTTGAGCCCTAGTGACCTAAATATTTTGGACACACACTGGCCTCTCACTGATACTGCCAATGTCTTGATTCTTAAGATTGTGGTCATTGAGTTAGTAGTCTACTTGTATTGGGTTTTATTCGTATATTTATCATATTATAGGGAAATGGGACAAATAAAGGGGATGTTGGGGTACCCTTAAACCGGTTTAACCCTACCGCTGGCTTTTGCTAGTGCCGGTACCAAGTCCGGCTGTCCCGAGTTCCTATCGTTGTCTACGTTTGTCTTTTGTCTTATTCGGGTTTTTTATGTGTAGTTCCATGACAAACCGGGCATGTAATTATAATTTTCAGCCATTGTAGGTGTTTCCTGTTATCCATTTTTTACATGATTTATTTATATGAAGTTATAAATAGAACAAATTTAACAGAATTACATCATTTTCAAGGACGGTAACTTAGAGATAATGTAAAAAATGAACAATTAAGATATTTTTCTGAATTAAAGTTAACCTGAACATTTTTTGTAAGAAACTATGGCTATATAGGTTATTCAAATGCCATACCGCCACCCCCGCTTTAGTGGTTGGTATATAGTGATCGTCCGTCCGTTCGTTCTTCCGTCCGCCAAAGGGTACCTACTTTGTGGCGACAACTCCTCAAAGACCGCTTGGTGAAATTCAATGAAACTAAATTCAATGAAACTTTCACAGAGTGTTCCATATATATTGCCATTGTGCACCAGCTATTTAAAAATTTGAATTGACTTCAATTTTTTGTGATTCTTTTTTCATTTGGAATCAAATCGGGGAGCGGGGTATGTTTTGAGAGCTTTGCTCACAGTTTTTCTAGTTTGAATTATGCTGCATTTTCACATGAAGATAAAAACAGACTATTTTTGTTGAATATATATTCAAATACAAATGTAATTTTCTTTCAGAAATTAAGAAAGAGAAATCACATTAACCTGATATCCGCAACGTAATGGGATTTTTGCTTTTGGCCCTAATATAAAATAATTACATTTCCTTGTTCCTAAAATCATTTCGTTCTGTTTGAATCAAATTTCACATAGAATAGTAGCTGTTTTGTGTGTCTTTGAAACAGTTATCGTCATTAACAACTAAATCTAAAAAAAAACATTTTCAATTGAATGTAAACTTTTTGAAAGTGTATGTGACAGAGGGCATGAATGTGTAAATATATTAATTAATATTGAAAATATTATGTAAATTTAACATTAAATGAAAAAAGTGATCAAAATTCGTTTTTGCTTTTAATTCATTTGCACATCCCCAAACACCCTAGTCAGGTGGTGATATAGGGGAATTGTAAAAATCCTGACTACTAAAAAGAAATAAAAGATATAAAAATGTTAAATTCTCTCACCTGTTTTGGACCTAGTTCTAATGCCATACATTTGGTAAGCATGTCTAACGCAGCTTTAGCAGACCCATAAACAGATAGTCTTTCTACAGCAACCGTAGAAGACAAACTTGATACATTGACTATCACACCTCCATTTCCCCTTTCTACCATTCCTTTTGCTACTACCTTGAACAGACAGGCGAAACAACATACAGCCCTTTGCTAGCAATTAAGACTCGGATAATTTTAGGTTGGTGTTATTATCAACCTGCAATTTCTTTCCTTCTTGACAGGAAAATTTAAAAAATATGAATAAACCAATGATCAGTTATCATTTTAAACTTTGCTACTGATCAGTTAGCTGCAACCAAAAGGATAATTTTATCTGAACTGAAGAATTTTACAGTAACATCTGTATTTTTTTTTGTTATCACTAGGCCCATGCCTCTACTTGTGGACTGCTAGCCTTCGAGGGTATTCAGCAACCCAGAAGCAAGAACTTCGGTTCTGGGTCGAAAACCGATATGTTTCGAAACTTGTAATATCTAAATCAAAGAAAGATTTGTTTAAAACTAAGGAGTATCTCCCTCTTGCATAAGACTGGCCTTAGCTTATTTTGGCTTTCATATCTTGATCTTGTTGGTTTTTAGTTATCTATCAACTTTCCACGTATTTTGGTTTATGGACTTCCAACTGTTTTAATTTTATCTGCACTGAAGAGTCACAAATTGTCGAAATGCGCAAAGGCAGAAAAAAATTACAGTAACTTTGGTATTTTGTTACAGGTATATATAAATAATGCGCAAATATACTTTGAACCAACATTTATTTTTACAATGTACCTATTAGGTAAAATTAACAGCTATAGAGTTCAAAAAAATAATAACAAAGAAAATTTAGTTATCACAATTCAATGTAACTTAGAAGTATGAGGTTAAATAATATTAACCGAAAACAGCCCTTGTGCAAATCGTTACGTGATATTAATTTGACTTTGAGATCTTAATCAAAGAGATATGGCAAATTTGGATTCCCCGTGAAATTATCTCCTTCAGCATACCTATGTACACTTTTATAAAGCTCTGTCCTTAGCTTATTTTGGCTTTACATTTTGATCATATTGGTTATTTGTACTCTATCAGTTTTAAACATCTTTGAGATTATGGTCTTCCAAACGTTTAGATTTTATCTGCACTGAAGAGACATAAGTTGTCGAAATGCGCATATGCAAAAATTAAATTCACAGTAACTTCGGTATTTAGTTATTTGTTACCACTGGGTCGATGCCACTGCTGGTGGACTGTTAGTCCCCGAGGGTATTCACCAGCCCAGTAGTCAGTACTTCGGTGCTGACCCGAAAACCGATTCTATTTGGAACATTACAATATCTAATTTTATGTAAATTTTGTTGAAAACTAAGGAGTATCTCTCTCATGCAAAGCTCTGTCCTTAGCTGATTTTGGCTTTACATTTTGATCATATTGGTTATTTGTACTCTATCAGGTTTAAACATCTTTGAGATTATGGTCTTCCAAACGTTTAGATTTTATCTGCACTGAAGAGACATAAGTTGTCGAAATGCGCATATGCAGAAATTAAATTCACAGTAACTTCGGTATTTAGTTATTTATAACAATATAAATTCATATGCATTTTCATACTTTAAGATAAAAGAATCGGTCTCTAAAATTGTCACTTGAATGCGATTTTGACAGATTTTCACAATTTATGTAGGTTTTTGTTAAAATTCGTTGCATAGCACCTCCAGAACCAAAATAAACTAACTGTCATTCAATTGGAAGGGCAAATGTTTATACACTCGCAACAAAAAAAATTGGTTTTGGTTCTCGGTGTCCTTCGAGTAGTTCTATCTTCTCAAACAATGTAAAATGGCTTAAATTGACAAAAAATCTGTTTATAGCCATGTTTGACTGCTAATATGTCAGAAAACAAACAAGTGTGGCATATATATTAATTTTATTCCTATGAACATTTACCATAGACCACCACCTAATTAGATATGGGGCGAATTTGAGAGTTTTTTGAAAATGATTCAATGCAGGAACAAAATTCACGCCTTATTGGCCATACTTCTTAAATATCTATAAAGTCTTTTATTTATTTTTTTTTATTTTTGGTGGTCCTATGTTTTTTTGACACTGAAAAAAATGACCACCTACTCAAATTAAATGTAATTTTGGAAGTTTGTTTAAGGATTTTAGATTTTAATACAAGTTTTTCAACTGAGTGAATTTGGAATATTTTACGAAAGGATATGGAGTAAATGAAAATGAGACCATGACACATATGTTAAACTTCAACCATAATAATTTCAATGAGCTGTATGGCCATTTCGGAAATTTATTCCTCATCAGCAACACTAGAAAAAAGTTTGTCTTTCATTGAATCGTTTTGTTTTGTTTTTTTTTCCTTTCATTAATAAATGTAGTTTCGATGTCATTTTCTATTTCAAATTTCATGTAAATGTTTTTTTCCCCTTTTTTTAGCTTATATTTCAAATATAATTACACAAAAGTTATCATGTCCTGTGCAGTATAAATTTCATATGCCATGCAAGAAAGAAGTAAACTACAAATTAAATGTATATGCTTTTCGTTAAATGCTTTAACCCGATTAAACCCTATCGCTAGTTATTGCTAGTGCCGGTACCAAGTCCGGCTATCCCGAGTTCCTATCGTTGTCTATGTTTGTCTTTTCTCATTTTATTGTTTTTCTTGTGCAGTTCCCTGGTGGATTGTGGCATGTGATGGTAATGTTCGGCCATTGTAAGTGTTTCCTGTTATCTTTTCTTCATCAATTAATTTAGATCAAAACGGACACGTATGAAGATGCCAATTTTCCTTCCATATCGGAAGAAAAGTAGGAAAGAATTTTGCTTTATATGAAGTATTCTAAACCACATAAAAAAATACAAAAACAAAACAAAAAACAAAACAAAAAAAGTATGACAAAGGCTGACACATAAATTTCATTCTAAAATTCATAAAAAAAAATACTCCAGCAATCACACGAAGTACAGATAAACTCGTACATGTACTGTGTAACATGTTAAAGTTTGTAGTAAATATTGACGCTATACTTGGTTGATACTATATTAAAACTAAACCATGTCGAAACTGACGTTGTCGGAAGTCAACCGCAATTACGATCCCGAAACTCGAGGCAAATTGAGGTAAGTGTGGATTCAAATTCTGTTTGACACACAAATGTGTTGATACAATAGTTTGCTGGATACAGTGATTTGATGAAGTTTTATCCAACCAAATAGTTTCTTAGCTTCAGACTAAATATCAAATATTCCCACTGATACAAGTCAAGAAATCTTTGACGAAAATTTGGTTTATAGTAAAAATCGAAGTATCGGCAAACAGGAAGTGGACGTTTCACAAACTAGGAAATCCCTTAGACAATAAAACTCTTCGTTTCCAAGCTTCACACCAAATTTCAATTCAATCCCTTTCATAAAATCCATGAATTCTTTGACAAAAATTGATTCATAATTAAATATCAAAGTTTCTGCAAACAGGAAGTAGCTATAGTCAAGCGGCAAACCTGAAAATCGCTTAAAGCAAACAGATCATCATGTCAAATCTTCAGACGAAGAGGAATAGAAATCTGTGACGAAAATTTGGTTTATAGTATCAGCAAACAGGAAGTGGACTCCCACGAACCTTGAAAATCGCTGACACAATACAACTTGAAAATCGCTTACACAATACAACTCATCATTTCCAAGCTTCAGACCAAATTTCATATCATTCCTACAGCCAAAACCAATACATCTGTGATGAATTGGTTTATAGTAAAAAAATTAAAGTATAAGCAAACATGAAGTGTGCGCCAAACAAACTTTACAATCACTTACCTAATACAACTCATTATTTCCAAGCTTCAGACAAAATTTTTAATCATTCCCTCCAATAGATGCCCAGAAATTTGTGTCGAAAGATGGTTTATGGTAAAAAATCGAAGTATCGGCAAACAAGAAGCCAAAGCCCCAAAAAACTAAAATCACTCACACATTACAACTCACCATTCAAAGCTTGAGACCAAATTTCAAATTATTCCCACGTATACAAACCAAGAAATCTTTGACAGAAAAAAATGTTGACGGACAGACAGAATGAAAACTATTGGGCACCCACGTCTCGATCCGAAGCCCTAATGACAGACATGACAACTAGTATTTCATTATTTGTATACTTGTATGAATATATATTTTCTATCACTTCTTCTCTTTAAATGACCAAATTCATCAGAAAATGTCGTGCCAAATATCGGCAACACGTTGAGAAATATAATCAGGAATTCTCTTAATTGCGAAGAAGATTTAATAAAGGCATCTCCTGTAACATTTTTGATCCTTACACCAAAAAATGGCCAAAATCTTACACAAGCTGAAATTCACAAAAAAAATGTAACCAAAATAGTTGATGGAATGAAAACAGCCAACAAATGTTGAAAGACTCTTTGATTCAAAAGATAAAAATATCTGACAAAGTGGGTTAATTTATAATGTTTATCCCTATCCCGATGTAATACACAAAAAGGGCTCTCAAACAGTGCACATTTTCGGAAGGATTGTACGAGGCAATTATAACAGTTTACCATTGGAATATTAATTGTGAGATTGTAAGAGAACTTTGGCAGTTTAATTAATGTTTGTTGACAATCCTGCACCCATGACCAGCAAAGACATGGATGTAGCGTTGTTCGACAATTAGCAAAGAATTCCGCCCAAACCGGTGCTAGGGGCCGTCTTGAACTTACTAAGAGGTATGAGCAAAGCTTATTGTTGAAGGCCTCATGGTTACTTCAAAATGAAGAACAACAATAAAAGCGTTGTTCCTTTTTTTTGTTTTTACCATGTATTTGTAGAGACTTTGTCTCTATGTGTATTTACTCCATATCATTTCATTCAGTATGAAAACCATGTCTAGGACGCAACGCGCTCTGTTAATTAGTTTTAATTGCATACATCTCTCTTCCGATGATATTTCAGATAACCATGTAAGTTACAAACAATAACCTCAGTATTAAATGCGGAGGAAATAGCCAATTCAGATAACCATGTAAGTTACAAACAATAACCTCAATATTAAATGCGGAGGAAATAGCCATTAGGGTGCGCAATATTTTTATTGAAACTCGAAGACATCATTGCATAGTGGGAAAAATGTTTAATTTGTTTTGCTTAGTGGTAAAAATTTTTGTTCTTTTGTTCTTTGCACATTTGTATTTTATGCTTTATTGTGTTTAATAGGAGCTGGAAACCTTTTAAATCTTACACAATTACATATAGACACCACTACCTCAAAGGTTTCATGTTCATATTAATGGGTAGTGGGGTTTGTTCCGACCCTAATCTACAAGCCACACAAATATACATACCTGAGCTACATTAAAAGCTGCTTTAAAATTTACTTCAAATATACTGAAATGTACAGTGAAACTTGATTTAAGAGGTCACCTTTGGAAAGGAGTCAATCTGGTCTTTTAAGAAAGGTGGCCTTTGAAATAAGGTTTCATTTGTATGAAATATACTACAAAGGGAACTATAAAAGGTGACCTTTAAAATCAGATGGCTGCTTATTCAATGTGATCGCTAAGGCACGTTTGACTTTATAATAAAAGTCTTTCAGTAACAACATCAGTATAAAAATGTTGAGCAATCCATTGTCTATAAAGCACCTGTTCTGGCTTCCAGAGAAAGTAAAGCCAATGCCTTTTATTTGTTTATCTTTAGGCCACACCAATTTATTTCTCTGTTTTGCGTTTTCTGTTTTTCTGTCTTCTTTAGTTTTGAAATATAGAAGGATATGAGGAAAACAAACAAAATCTAAATAAAAATCGATGAAAGAATTTATAAAAATGACACTCTTTGATGTAACCAATGTTCATTAAAACTCAATTCTCAGAAGTCAACTGAATCCAGTGAAGATATTTTCTCATCATTATTAACTTTTTCCCCACTTCAGTATAGGTCAGTTCTTTTGTAAACTTTCCTTAAATCAATTATTTTTGAAGTCTTCTTAGACGACAATTAAAATCCCATTTTAATCCCCAAAACGAAAAACATCCCTTGTTTGTTTTGTTATAAAATCACACATTTTCAATACGCGCGCTGACGCCAAACATAGAAATAACTTATGTATATATTGAAAAGCACCATGTCTTTATCAACTTTTCATGTAAATTTACGGTCCTGTAAATTTATTTTTAACACTACATGTATTTTCGCACTGTGTTATAGTCCGTACGGTGACCCATAGATACTTTGTTTTGGGTCATTTTTAGCTGGAGATGCGATGTTGTCTCTTGACATTTTTTCCACTTCCTTCTTTTTCATATCAGTAATTAAAAAAATTCTTACTATTAGGCCACATCAAATTAATTAATAGATTTCATCCTATGGCAAGCGCGAACCACAAAAAATAGAAAAAATTCGATTTAAGTTCAACTTAAACCTAGTTTTTCTCTACTTAAATTCAATTTAAGTTACTAAATTCGAATTAACGCTACTTAAATTCATTTAGCACTTAAATAGAGATATATGCTGTTAATGGGAGAAAAACGAATTAAGTAGAGAAAATGGCAATTCAACTATCATTAAGTGCGCCCGAACAACATAAATTGAGTTTAATTCACGTTAAGTTACCAAAATTGAATTTAAGTGGAGTTTTAGTAACTTAAATTGAGTTTTTCTTATTTTTTGTGGTTCCCGCGCGCATAACTCTACTTAAGTAGAATCTTCCACTTAATTAGAGTTAATAACCCAGGTTCTATTTGAGACAACCGATTGGCTGATTGTTGTGTTACGTGTCTACCGTGTTGACCGTGTACCGAAAATTCATTTTATATAAAAAAAAAAATACAGTTTTATCAGTCGATGTTCAACGTGTTTCAAAGTACTATATTCATTATTTTATTTTTGTTTATCCTTGTTTTTTGTTTGTTTTGTTTTTTCTTTCAAAGAAATTCGTAAATAATTACCTTAATTTGTGTCCATATGTAATATTTGAAAAGATAGTCTGCAATTGAATGTCAAACTTTAAATGTTACTTTAATTTAAAAAAAATAAATTTGGCATAACCCTTTCCAAAGAGTTCCACATGTTGCAAATTACATGAATTTCGGTAGAAAATTTGAAAAAGTAGGAGAGGAGCTTTAGTCTCGAATTTAATCTCATGTAAAAATTACAAAATATTCTTTTTATATATATATATATCCTATCCTTGGAGTGTTCGCCGTTACATCACACACCTGAACAGGTAAATGGTCGGCAAGATCGAAACAGGGACTATATTCCCTTATCGAAATAGTGATAATTGATAAGGATCATAAATATGTCATTTTTAATTCACTCATACGAAATTGTTAATTAAGGTATCTTAATAGACCATTTTGATCGAAATTCTAGATTGTTTACCTTTTCACGGGGTATTAATTTTTTTATCGATATTTATTTCAATATCTATATAAAGCGTTACACATATGGCATTGTTGACACTTTTTAAAACTATATAAAAAGTTTTTTTGCTGCAAGATCTTTAAAAAAGCAATCGACCGAAAAAAATATGAAAATCTTATAGATTATTATGCATTTTAAAGATCCAAATTCGGATGGAAAATTAAAAAAAATACAAAACATAAAAAATTCTTTTACATTGCTAAATCTTAAACAAACCTTCAACCAATCAAAATGGTTGTTTCAAACACTACTTCGGCTATTAACTCTAATTTAGTGGAAAACACTACTTAAGTAGAGTTAATGCACGCGCGAACCACAAAAAAAAAAATAGAAAAACTCAATTTAAGTTACTAAAACAAAGGTTTTCTCTACTTAAATTCAATTCAATAAAAAACGCTTATTAGGTAGCATTACTATGAATTAAGCAACTAATTATCATTAAGTTTTGTTAATACATTTTCGATGTTTTAACTAGCGTTAACAGCGCGGGAACAACAAAAATTACTTAAACTCATTTTAAGTAGCGTTAATTCGAATTAGGTAACTTAAATTGAATTTAAGTAGATAAAAACTAAGTTTTAGTAACCTAAATTGAGTTTTTCTATTTTTGTGGTTCGCGCTTTCCATATCATCCCCACCCACCCCAACTATTCTAAGCTCATTTTTTAAAAAAAAATTTATTGTTCAGATATTTTCCTTAAATTCCTATCAATTTTAGTGAAAATAGCGAAAAAAAAAAAATAAATAAAATCCTCCAACCCAGTCCCGGATTTTTTGTTTATACAGGTGGATGAGAATCTACAAATTAACTTGATAGGGCCTTATGATATAAAAATTTTAATCATATCTGATAGGAGAAAAAATAGGATAAACAACTGAATTTCGGAAATCGCTGAAGATGAGATAAAAAGGAAAACATGACGATTTTGGAGTTTTGATAGAAAACTATGACAAAAAACATTCATCCAATGTAATTAGTGTTTGCTTGATGAATTACTTAGAAATTATAACTTTAGATATAATTATATATTAAGCACTGTTAGGAAAGCTCACTACTATAACACCTCGCTCCCCATTTTATTCCAGAAATTAATGATTTGCAAAAGAAAACCTAAATCAGTCTTCCTCACAGTTCCTCACTGTGTTGAAGACCATATGGTGACCCATAAGTAGTGGAACGTGTCACCCTAGGACACTTTTCTTCCCATAGACCTAATGTTAAAATCCCGAAATTGTTCCCGATTATGCAAATGAGCTAATTAACCACGCCCATTTTTCTTTATATGGTCATCCATGATCCCTACTTCCAAGAGTCAAGAACGTAGAGCACCATGAGCGTAACGAAATGGTGTGAGAGTGGTGTGACGGTTGGGGTGGGGCAACCCAGGTACAGTAATGTAACCAAAAACCTCGTTCTGTTGTTTTATCCTGTAAATATGCCTCCTTTTGTGCTGTTTGATGAACTCTTGTATATTAGAGTTTATACTTTATCCCA
The DNA here is from genome assembly GCA_002080025.1 of Modiolus philippinarum. Taxonomy (NCBI): domain Eukaryota; kingdom Metazoa; phylum Mollusca; class Bivalvia; order Mytilida; family Modiolidae; genus Modiolus; species Modiolus philippinarum. The sequence goes on along the minus strand of MJUU01013619.1, from coordinate 13,350 downwards.
TATTTTTTATTCTTTAATTGTTTTTTGTCGAGTACCTTAACCTTTTATATCGATTTGCCCCATCTTTTTAATCCTTTAATTTTTTGTTTCCTACCCCGATCATAGTTATCTCCCTTTGTTTTGTCTACTCTTGAGTCCATGTCTTGTTTTGTCCTAACGTTACCCCAGCTTTTGCACCTGTTTATTGTTTATCCTGTTCTATATATTATTGATTTTTCCCCTTCATCGTTTCCTGTATTTATATGCTTTTCTTTCAATTAGGCAATAAATAACAAACTTAATTACAGATAAATACATATTTATTTTCCCCGTCATGAAGCAGTCATGGGTTAGGGAATAGATGTTGGGAGGTTCCTATAAATAAAAAATAAATTAAAAAAGAATGTTACTATTGTCTTTTTTCACTCCTCCTCTCCATTTAAGGCCCAAATCCTCCTCTCAAATTCCCGAGGTGAGCACGCGAGCTGTACGAGCAGCGAAATGAGCACACGAGCATTGAAAACGAGCAATGTGAGCATGCCTTTAAACAGCGAATTTGTCACTTTTCACACCGCACAGCAGCAGCAATATTCCCGAGATGAGCACGCGAGCAGCACCAGCAGCGAAATGAGCACACGAGCAGTGAAACGAGCACGCGAGCAGCGACATTCCCAATCTGACCCTATTTAAAGCTTTGTTCTGTAATATATCGTCATACGTTCTTCGAATCCAGAGAGAGGAAGACGTCCATAATGTATCACTGCGACCTTTGTGAATACACAAGCAATCGTCACTCTAATCTCGTACGCCACAAGAATCAGAAACACGACATGGAAGATACTTTGCCAAATGAATCGGATACAGAGTCCAACGTATCAGAAGAAAGCGATCACGAATCTGCATATAGCAACGAGGAAAGTAACGACTCTAATACGTCAGAAGAGTCCACCGACGAAAGCACTGACGATGAAGATGACCAAGAGTCTCCATGGAAGCTGATCGTGAATCAAACATTTGACAAACTGGAAGCAGAATACACCAAGAAAGTAGAAGAATTGGTGGAAGAAGGACACGACTCCGAAAAGGCTCGTTTAGCCGCATATGAAGACATGAATAAAACTTTTAGAGACAATATGAGAAAACAATACCTCGAAACGGTGTTCTGGATGCAGGATTTCAACAAAGGTCCAATTCACAAAAAGATCAGAGATACAGCCAAACGCTTAAGAGACGAAGAAGACTACGACACCAGGGAATCTTGGCAATATGCAGTGAAGAAAAGAAAATATCTGTTAGATGACGTATTGGACAGATTCGAACCACCACCAATCGAAGACAGCAACGACTCGATGTAAAGTCCCAGAAGAAAAGGGGGGATGGGGTAATGCGGCCTATCCGCAGGGTAGCCAGTCACAAGCCTGGATAAACGCAGAGTGCCCCTTTGGAATGTATACTAGAATTCAACCCTTGTCAAAATTTTGGACCCCTCAGATCACCCTTTCTATTAGAGATAGAGCTTAATGAATGTTACCATTCGATTTACATGTAGAATGTTAAAGGTTACCCCGAATACATGTATAGCATTGCTATAGTACTTGACTCAGGAAAAATCGTATTTTGGGCCATTCCTGAAATTTTGGACCCATCATAACATCCAAAATATTAGAGATGGGAACGTTGCCGCCCTATTTCAAGTCCAAACATGTTTGAAATTATAACTTTTTAGCTTTTTACTGCGTAAAAAAGGGGGGATCACGTCCATTCTCCAACTACTATTTTCGAATCTGTCCAATACGTCATCTAACAGATATTTTCTTTTCTTCACTGCATATTGCCAAGATTTCCTGGTGTCGTAGTCTTCTTCGTCTCTTAAGCGTTTGGCTGTATCTCTGATCTTTTTGTGAATTGGATCTTTGGTGAAATCCTGCATCCAGAACACCGTTTCGAGGTATTGTTTTCTCATATTGTCTCTAAAAAGTTTATTCATGTCTTCATATGCGGCTAAACGAGCCTTTTCGGAGTCGTGTCCTTCTTCCATCAATTCTTCTACTTTCTTGGTGTATTCTGCTTCGAGTTTGTCAAATGTTTGATTCACGATCGGCATCCATGGAGACTCTTGGTCATCTTCATCGTCAGTGCTTTCGTCGGTGGACTCTTCTGACGTATTAGAGTCGTTACTTTCCTCGTTGCTATATACAGATTCGTGATCGCTTTCTTCTGATACGTTGGACTCTGTATCCGATTCATTTGGCAAAGTATCTTCCATGTCGTGTTTCTGATTCTTGTGGTGTACGAGATTGGAGTGACGATTGGTTGTGTATTCACAAAGGTCGCAGTGATACATTATGGACGTCTTCCTCTCTCTGGATTCGAAGAACGAATGACGATATATTACAGAACAAAGCTTTAAATAGGGTCAGATTCATAATGTCGCTGCTAGCGTGCTCGTTTCACTGCTCGTGTGCTCATTTCGCTGCTTGTGCTGCTCGTGCTGCTCACGTGCTTATCTCGGGAATATTGCTGCTGCTGTGCGGTGTGAAAAGTGACAAATTCGCTGTTTAAAGGCATGCTCGCGTGCTCATTTGGCTGCTCGTGTGCTCATTTCGCTGCTCGTGCTGCTCGCGTGCTCATCTCGGGAATATTGCTGATGCTGTACGGTGTGAAAAGTGACAAATTCGCTGTTTAAAGGCATGCTCACACTGCTCGTTTTCAATGCTCGTGTGCTCATTTCGCTGCTCGTACTGCTCGCGTGCTCACCTCGGGAATTTGAGAGGAGGATTTGGGCCTTAAATGGAGAGGAGGAGTGAAAAAAGACAATAGTAACATTCTTTTTTAATTTATTTTTTATTTTTAGGAACCTCCCAACACCTATTCCCTAACCCATGACTGGGAAAATAAATATGTATTTATCTGTAATTTAGTTTGTTATTTATTGCCTAATTGAAAGAAAAGCATATAGATACAGGAAACGATGAAGGGGAAAAATCAATAATACACAGAACGGGATAAAAAATAAACAGGTGCAAAAGCTGGGGTAACGTTAGGACAAAACAAAACATGGACTCAAGAGTAGACAAAACAAAGGGAGATAACTATGATCGGGATAGGAAACAAAAGAATTAAAGGATTAAAAAGATGGGGCAAATCGATATAAAAGGTTAAGGTACTCGACAAAAAAACAATTAAAGATTAAAAAATTTGGGATAAAGTATACACTCTGATGTACAAGAGTTCATCAAACAGCACAAAAGGAGGCATATTTACAGGATAAAACAATAGAACGAGGTTTTGGGTTACAATACTGAACCTGGGTTGCCCCACCCAACCGTCACACCACTCTCACACCATTTCGTTTCGCTCATGGTGCTCTACGTTCTTGACGCTTGGAAGGGAAGTAGGGATCATGGATGACCATATGAAGAAAAATGGGCGTGGTTAATTAGCTCATTTGCATAATCGGGAACAATTTCGGGATTTTAACATTAGGTCTATGGGAAGAAAAGTGTCCTAGGGTGATACGTTCCACTACTCCCCTAGATGTTTTGTTTTTGGTCGTTTTAACCTGGATATGGGATGTTGTCTCCATGACATTTACCCCATTTCCTTTCTTTTTCATATTCATATCAAAATATTTAAAACTAAGGAATATCTCCCTCATGCATAACTCTGTCCTTAGATGAATTTTGGCTTTTCTATTTAGATACTTTTGGTTATTTGTTGTCTATCACCTTTAACAGTTTTTTTCGATTAATGAACTTCCAAATGCTTTGGTTTGATCTGCACTGATGAGACATAAGTTGTCGAAATGCGAATACGCAGAAATATAAAATTAACAATTACTTCGCTATTTTGTTATTAATGATTAATGTTACATTATTTCTGTCACAAAGTCAGTTTTTTTTAATCAAACATTACCTGTCTAACGTCTCTTTTGGCATTTCAAGAAAAGGTGCTCCTCCACCAATTCCGGCGTTATTAACCAACAAATCGAGTGGTCCAATTTTCGTGATTTCTTCTCTAGCTTTGTCCCAGTCGGATATATCAAGGTTGATGACATTTATATCCGGAAACTTGAAAAATATTTTGAAATGTATAAAAAAAATACATGTCGAGTATAGAGTTGTCAGATATCATGTGCGAAAAGCTTATATCCGATTTCTTCACAAAGCTAGGTCTATTTTTTTGTTATGGAGAAGACTATCAAAGAAGGCGGATGTACATATACATATATACCTTTCCCGAGTGCTATTGAGGTGGTCAAGTGGTGTTCATTAATCTTTGGGATTTTAGTTTACAATATCACAATATTGACTGGTCTATTTTTTATATTGACTGGTAGGTCTTTACTATATTCGCTAAACAACAGTTTGTGCTTGTTTGATTTTCTTGTTTATGGTATCCAAAAAAGTTGCATTTCTTTCAAAATAATTTAATTGTTAAATGTAACTATATTAGATTTAAATTCAAATATCCATAACTGAAACTTTAGTATTTGATGATTTTTATGCAGTGTTTTTCTTGAAAATTTAATGCAAATGTAAAAGTTTTCAATTAAAAAAAAACCACAAAAGTTGCTTATATACAGAGAATTATCGCGATAGCGACTGCTTCCGGTATAGCGGTATGGACTCATACATCGATAATACCCTCGCCTTCGGCTGGGAATAATCCGGGTGTCAGTACTCATCTCTTTTCCTTGGGTAGTCTTTATCTCGTGATAATTCTGTCTATATATTAAGTTACTTTATTAAAAGAAATCGAAAATCAATATTAATTATGCATGCAAAATGTATCATATTTTTGATGTAAATAAATCCCTTTTAACGAATATATGCGACTTTTGTTGTTTGGCGTTTGTGTGAAATGTCAGTTACGGAAATACGTGCAAGATTTTAACAAAATGTCCAGAAATGTAATACTCCCTCATTCATTTGTTTTCATATTTCTATTTCACATTTCAAAAGATTCCATGTTTATACCACAATCCCATACACCGACCATGACTTATCACTGGTAGTCTTACGGATATTATATATGGAGCAGATCATGCTTACTGTGCAGGAGCACCAAATTCTACCCCGATTTTAATTATTTCCGCAGCGTTTCAGTTCCGATTTACAGCTTTGTTTTGCTGTGTCTGTCTTGTTGTCTCTATATTTGTCTTCTTTTTTAATGTTTTTCATTTTCTGATTTTCGATCCTGTCCACCTCCTGTCTTAATTGCTCCGGTATTCGTTTCCGATTTATTAACAATGAAGGGAGTAAATGCAAATGAGACAAAGTTTCTACAAATACAATGTAAAACTTAGTAATGGAACGCTTTTGTTGTACATATTTTGCTATTGTACCTCATCCTTCAAACTGTCCAGGTCTTGCTGTGTCCTGCTTAAGGCAAATGTTTCAGCACCGCATGCAACTAGTTGCTTACATATTGCGCGTCCGATACCTTCAAAAGTGGAATTGGCAATCGTATGAAAATTGCTTCTCATCAAAGAAACGTTGTACTTGATACACAATCTAAGCTGTGCATAATATTAAAAAGATTTTTTTTGAAAAAAAAGCATATACTATTCTTCCATAAATGGTGGTTTACAGTCGGAGATGACCAATGTGAAATCGATGCACGCGATCATCTCACACCGGTAAATGACCAACCAGACGTGTTGATTTTTGTTGATACAACAATCGTAACCATGACTTAACCATGACATGAAACACCTGACGTCACAATGTAAAGAATACTCAAATGGCGACAACGTTGTTCAAACAGTAAAGGTTTTCAGACGTTTCTTTTCGCCTTTTACGGAAGAAATAGGTACTTGCATAAGATCAAAATTAAAGATCGGGATATCTTTCACTCATGTAAGAAATTCTTAGTCTTTTCCTCTCGTTCCTCTACGCTCCACTCGAGAAAAACGAAACTTCTTACACGTGTGAAAGATATACCGATCTTTAATCTGACCTTATGCAAGATCCTATTGTGCTGAACATGAAGGAATATCAACAACATACCATGACTCGATGTACCACATTGAAGAAATATTTGTTTGGACACGTGTTTACACTATATGGTTATGAAAAAAAAAAACTAAGGGTTTAGACACATAAAAGGTTCACCTATTTTGAATTTTGACTTTCTTTAGCTCACCACGTCAAAAGCTAGGAAAAAACGAACTCAAAGTCTGAATGTTATTTGTATAAAAAATCGCAAAGTACCGAATTTCAATGAAATTCAAACATAAATTCAAAATACCTCTCATCATTTAAAGTAGCTTAAAACATTGTTTGAAGATTCGTTGTCCATATCCATGTGAATGTGAAATAGTGCTACATTTTTTTTATAAACCATGAAAACAACTTTGACTGCTTCAAGCATAACTTTTTCAATAAATATATCCGATTTGTATGTAAAATAAAAAAAATCCAATGACTTTTTGTCTGTTAGCGCCAAATATTTGTTTTGTCTGAACTAATGATTTTGATATATACACATCAAAGTGTATTATTTATCCAAAGATTGAAGTTTGTGTTAAAACAAGTTTTGCAACCGAGATTCGAGATATTCATCAACACATCATAAGTTGGATTGAAACAAAACTTTTAGAGCATGTTCGTAATCTTTGTCATATCATCTGTACGACCGATACCTCTATCATATTTATTGTATTTGGGTTATCTGATCAGTTTTTATATCGGATCAAAGATACATGTTTAAGTATTTTTTGTTTACATATTGAAACGTAACTGTCCATAACGTATTTCCTCTTTTTAATATTAAATTAATAAATAGCAGAATCATCGTTGTTAAAATGCTTCATTTTATGCCTTGTTTTAGAGAGGAACCCCATGACTTACAAATTGTTTTTGGCAATTGTGCACATTCGTGTAACTTCAAAAAAAAAAAAAAAAGAAAAAAAAAAGAAAAAAAAATACAACCGTTTTTAGCCTATCACACTGCAATCGTACATGTATATTGTCGACGGCAACTGGGAGTTGGATATGTACAATTCGTCAATTTGGATGGCTTCTTATATGCAGTAAGGTACATAGCAGTTCACTGGTTTTTCATGTTCTTCTTTCATAATTGATGATGCTTAGAAGTATTTCAATTGAAGTTTCATATGTAAGAAGGCTTGATATCACAGTCAACAGAAATTTAGTCATAAGCTAGCTGTCAATAACTGCGAGCATTTGTCAGGACAGTACAGTACCCATGTGAATTGTCTTCAAATTTTATGTACTTCATTGTAAAGGTACTCGTCTTGATAAGATTTTTACTGTGAGTCTTTTTGTGTATTTATGTTTAGCCATTCTTCACACAGAGTGTGGATCTAAGAAAATGAGTTTAACCCCACCGCAATTTTGACGCCTGTCCAAAATCATGAATATGCTGGTCATTAGCTTATCCTTATCTTTTTATGAAATTTTAGTTTCTTGATTTTCGGGTTATTGGATTTCATTTGTTTCCATTGATTTATTTTTACTTTTTTGGGGCTATTTAGGGTTTGCGATATGGTGTGAAGTGCCTCCCTGTGTTGAAGACCGTATGGTAACCCCTAGATGCTTTGTTATGGGTCGTTTAAGCCTGGGGGTGGGATGTTGTCTCCTTGACATTTACCAATTTCCCTTCTTTTTCATATAGAGTAAATATTGATAAGACAAAGTCTCTTTAAGTACATGGTGGAACAAAACAGTGGAACAATCCTTTTATTGCTGTTCATCATCTTTAAGTACCGATGTGTCTATCTTTGTTGTAATACAGCAACAAAAGATGCAAGAATAACCAAGAATAACCATAAATAGTAAATGGGGGATAACTTGATATTTTTTTCGGGTAGGGATGTGGTAAATAGCTCTCGGAAAAATGCCCCGAATTTATATACTCACGCACGTAATGCAAATTGAAAAAGAAAATGATGAACAAGACTTCCGTTTTCTCCCCCTTTTTTGCTTTTTTGAATCCAAAATTTATATAAATTATTTTTTCTATACGCAAATTTATATACAATTTATTTAAAAACACACCCAAATTTATATATTTCATGAAAAGATTTTTTGGCACATCCCTGTGCACCAAAATAAATGAAGTTACCCCCCCCCCCCAAGATTAAATTCATTACTTCAGATATCTGTAATTAGTGACGGGAATTGACTCTTCTTTGAAAAATAATTTAAGGACTCGACCCTAAAATATAAATGTAAAAATGTTATCAATATTAACATTGATAAACCGGATTTGTTCAATGGGAAACAACGATCAAGTGTGATAAATTCTCCATTGTCTAATTATATTAAATGATCTGTAGAAAAGCCTACCTTTACCAGCGCCTGTCACGAGTGCTCGTTTGCCCTCCAGTCTGATATCCATATTTTATCAAAATTGTTTCCGATTTTCTGTTTAGATATAGATCTTGAAACGGTATGCGTATTACAAAGTGTACTCTACATTACATGGACACACATAAGCGGGAAATAAGTCATGCAAGTTTAAATGAATTGATGTAATTCATGTGTGTCATTTGTGACCTCGAATATTTAAATAACGTCTTTTCTTTTCAATTATCCCAGTATACTTGATTAGCCGCATGTACCTTGTTAGGGACCGACCATTTAACTTGAGGGGGGTGGGGCTATGACTTTTTCTTTAAAAATATTTTGGAGCTGATTTTATGTGAAAAAATATTTTGGCTGCCAAAAAGAGAAAAAAAAATTCTGAAGGAGGCTTTCTGCCCCAAAAAATAATGTTAATTTTGAAAAAAAATGTTGGTACACGTGAAAAAAAAAATTTCGCGCGAAGCGAGCCTGAAACAAATTTTCTGTCCAGAAAAAAACAACATTACCCCCACCTTTTCAGGTTAAATGGTCGGTCTCTTAGTTAATAAAATACCTAATTTAAGTAAATATTAATTTGCCGTGTTAAGACCATTTGTTCTATTTAAATTAAAGTTGTTAGTTCATTTATCTGTCAAAAATAGGTTTCCAAATGAGAGAGATTTTTTATTTCTTGTTTTCAAAGCGAGTTATTTCATTAAAAAATAATAATAAGCGAGCTTCCGCGAAGTTATTTCTAAATTTCTAGTTATATAACGAGAGTTTGCGATAAGCGAAATCCATTTTCTAATAGGAAAAGATAAAACATATTTTGTAAAGAACCACACTGAGTCAAACAAGAAATACAGTGAAAATGACGTGATTAAGATGCTTGAATTTTTGATCGACAACATTTTTGTTGAATGTGGAGGCCGTGTTTTTCAACAGACAATAGGGATTCCTATGGGAACAAATTGTGCGCCACTTTTAGCTGACCTTTTCCTTTTTTCGTATGAAGCAAAGTTTTTACAAGGGCTGATACAACAGAAACAAAAACAACTAGCCCAGACTTTTAATTCCAGCTTCAGATATATAGACGATGTACTTTCTCTTAATAATCCAAGATTTAAAGAATATTTACACCGTATCTACCCCAATGAACTTGAAATTAAAGAGACAATCGATACACCCGATTCTGCTTCATACCTTGACCTTTTGTTATACATTGACGAACATGGACGTCTGAAATCTAGATTATATGACAAACGTGATGATTTTGACTTTTCCCTTTCTCTGCAGCAATATACCTGCATCCCCAGCATATGGAGTATATATTTCACAATTAATTCGTTACTGTAGAGCGTGCAATACATACAGTGACTTTGTAGAAAGAGCAAAAACACTGTCCAAAAACTGCTGAGTCAGGGATATGTCAGCCTTTGTTACTTTCGTCCCTTCAGAAATTCTATGGCCGTCACCACGACATCATAGATAGATATGAAATGTCAGTGTCACAAATAAAAACTGACATTTTCAGCTAGATTCGCGTCTTCCCGGATTTGATATTACCGGTTTTGACTTTACCCTGGATTGACCCACTGACGGTGTGACGGGTGCTGTGCACAGAGCACGACATGCTTACCGTTCCGGAGCACCTGATGTCACTCTTGTTTATTGAGAGTTCACACTGTTAGTGCTTTAGTATTTTGTGTTGTATATGTAATGTTCGTGTGATTTGGGCATGTGGGGTCTTTGGTCTTCCGTCTTTTGATGTTCTTGCTTTTGCCATGTCTCTGGACTTTGATTTGTGTAATCTTGGGTATTCTACTGCCGTTGTTTTTTTCTCTCATGTTAAACTTCCCAATTATGCACTAGGAGTTAACTTTGTTTTCAAACTGACAGTTCGGACAAAAAAGTACTCGCTATGACATATCAATGAACATCTTAATTATCAACTAAGTCATAACTTTATAACTGTGTATTGTCTTCATGTTTTATGTACTTCATTGTAAGGGTACTCGTCTTGATAAGTTGGACTTTTTTCTAATTTGATTTTTACTGTGAGTCTTTTTGTGTATTTATTTTTAGCCATTCACCAAACATAGGGGGATCGGATCCAAGAAAACGAGTTTAACCCCACCGCAGTTTTTGCGCCTGTCCCAAGTCATGAATATGTTGGCCATTGGCTTGTCCTTGTCTTTTTATAAAATTTTAGTTTCTTGATATTTGGGTTATTGGATGTGGTTTCTTTCCATTGATTTTTTCCTTTTTTTACCTTTTTGGTGCCATTTAGGGCTTGCTATATGGTGTGAGGTTCCTCACTGTGTTGAAGACCGTACGGTGACCCCTAGTTGCTTTGTTTTGGGTCATTTTAACCTGGATATGGGATGTTGTCTCCTTGACATTTACCCCATTTCCTTTTTTTCATATTTAATGATTATGAATTTGAATACATGTGAACTTTTTACTTCAATGTTATCATATGAATTACACAGTAACGATAAACAGGCGGGGAAGTGGTTGAAATAGAACAATAAAAATTGAACTCTCGTTTAAATGAGGAAGAAATGTTACTTTTTGGCTTGTTTACCATAGATGCATAATTATAAAAGTTATTTCCAATAGAAAAGATACTAATATTTTTTATCCCCATTATTTGAATTTATATGAAAACAACGTAGATTGACGCAGGTGACTGTATAGATGCACATACAATGCACAAATCGGCATAAATGATCAATTTGGTGTCTGTCTTTCAAAGTGGATCCCCAAAAAAGCCATCTTTAGATTTTGACCAAAATTTGCACACGGATTGAAAATATCCTTGTTAATCCATGTGCAAATTTTTGAGTCCGCCTATTGTAGCGTTTTTCCCTGAATAAAAGTCCAAACACGGTCAAATTTTTTATTTCGTATATTTTCGAAAGGATATGGAGTAAATGAACATGAGACCATAGCACATATGTTAACTCAGACTGCAATAATTTTAATAAGCTGTATGACCAGTTCGGAAATTAATTCCTTATCAGCAGCACTATAACCAAAACAAAGGAAATCCATATTTTCAAAAAAAGTTTAAAATGCATAAAATCAAACGAAATCCGAATTATCAATAATATCAAATATAGCTAAGGACAAAACTACGATGGAGGGAGTTAATCCTTCGGTTTTAGAATTACATAAATTTAGATAATAGTAATTCAACAAAGTGTACACATGAGGTATTATCTCATGTACAAGTACACCATATCTAAGAAAAATAAAGAGCATACATCTCTACCACGAGGAATTGTTTTACGAACTCCAACTCATACTATGTCTTCTTTCTGAGGTTTATTTCAGGAATCAACTTTGTGTAAAAACGAAACTGTCAACAAATCATCGTAAAGGAATGCCAAATGGTAACAACCCTTATATTACACTTCAAATACTTATTTACACATGTCCGAAAATCTTGAAATTTAACAAAGTGAAAATACTAAAAGTAATACATGCTCCTTTAATTACCCAATATTTTTATTTCACGGTGAGTACAAATCACTCGCGAGCTAAAAATATAATGAAAAGTCCATTTTCTCCCTACTTAAAAACTTGAAAAAAGTGGATCCCGAAAAAGGCCAAATACAGAAATCAATTTCATATGGTTTATATGATGCATAATTATATATTAAATAATGCTCCTAAATTTTTGTTTCCGCTCATGCCTTTTGTGGGTGGCTAGAATTGGTTTTAAAACAATGTTTTATGAATTAATCAACGACAATTAATAAATTTGACCATCAGCTAGACTTGGTTTTAAAACAATGTTTTATGAATTAATCAACGACAATGGCATATTTCTCATTTATCTGTACCATAAAGCGATTGTTGCAGCATAAGATACATAGTATGTGAAATGTATAAAATACCGCAAATGTTTGAAATTTGTTTGTTGTTTTTTTTACCTTGGCTGTGTCATCACACATCTTGTTTATTTGAGGAGATGACATGTATACAAATTTACAAGGGAGACATTTTTTGTGAACTACTTCCCGGCCTGATAAATATTTATTAATACATGGCTATTTCAGTGTCAGCACGGTTATCATCCAGAGACTCTCGTATCAAGCCAAGGGCTGATATAGGAAAAAGGATGATTACCGTACTGCTATGGAAAAGACTATGTCTTTATGTGTTTTATATATGTTACAGGCAATTTCATAATTCAGGCATTTTATAGAATGACTACAATATTAAGGTAATTTGTATAATGCCTAGCCGTTTTAAGCATTTTGTGAAATTAGTAAATTTCCTAGGCAATTTACAAAATACCTGAAAAAATCATCAGAATTTTTACAAAAGGCCTGAAAATAAATTTGATTTTCCAAAATATTGATTGTATTCAATATTTTTATATAACAACGGCAGTAGAATACCGAAGGAACAAAGAGGTGAAATTCACAAAAATCGAAGTCCAAAGACAGGGCAAAAACGAGAACACAGAAAACAATGACGTTAGACACACAAAAAATAACGCTAGACCACGCGGCTACCTAGGCTATATAAAATATAGCTTTCGGTAACCGGGTGATACCTCCTCGTAGGTTCAATCTAGGGTTGTAACGCAGTACATGATGTATAGGTGCTCGTGCAGATCAGCTGTTTGTATAGCAGAGAGGATTCAATGTCTTTCGACAAGGAATGCCGCCACACAAAAATATAATTTTTATATAGTTGTCTGAAGTATGTGACAACTCTTCATACTATACCTGTCCAATGGATAATATCGTGAGACATTATACTGGGCTTGATGAATTATTTATATATACGTCTGAAAATCAGCCCAACATTGTTAAATCTGCACATTGGTAGTTCCCTCTCCGGGACTTGAACCATCACTGTTGTGACATCTATGGCAACACCGCCGGCACTACGTCCAGCGCCCTAGACCACGCGGCTACCTAGGCTATATAAAATATAGCTTTCGTTAACCGGGTGATACCTCCTCGTAGGTTCAATCTAGGGTTGTAACGCAGTATATATATATATATATATATATATATAACGGTCTATCGTAGGAACC